>JAZGTJ010000108.1:31037-113481 GCA_036877575.1 Botia almorhae | reverse complement strand
ATATGTGTGTTGTATAAAGGTACATATATACATGATTTAAATTATCACTCACATTCTTTATAAACCTTCTTGATCTCCACTAGCTCCTCAGTATTGCGAGAGCACACCATCTCAATAAGACTTTCCTCATCAGTGCCCAGACCCTGAAAAAACATTATACTGAATTAAATATTAATTTAAATGACAACAGCACAGCATAATGTATATAATAATTGACAGCAGTTTCTTTTAAACATACCTTCACTGAAGTTTTCAGTTCAGAGGCATCAAACTGGGCTGTGCTCTTCATCAACCCCAGAATTAAATTCTCCAAAGAGCCAGAAAGCGCCCCCTTCAGGGCACTTACCAAATCCTACAACACAAACAGCATTAGGTTGTTGGAACATTAATAATATAACAGCAATAATTGAATACAAGGTAGATTATATCCCAGGTTTAATCATTAATGATGGTGTGATACCTTCTTTGCCCGTTTCTCGTACTCAAATGCAATTTCACTCCTTTGTGAATAACTACGTCTTGTTAGAATGTCAATGATTGTCTGTTCATCCACTCCTGTGTGAACAAATGAATGAAAAAGAGAGATATACTGAAAAAAAAGCCACAGAGCACATGCATTACTAAGATAAAGGTTTGCTTTCAGTTTAAAGGACTGATTGCACCTTCTTTTGCACTCTCTTATTTCCAAGCATAAAATTATAAAATTCACAAAATATACAAATACAATAAAACAATGCAAACAATATATATATGTGTTTATTGCATCATCCCTGACCTTTAGTTTTGATGGCTGTCTCTATTTTGGCTGCATCCATCTCTGGATTGAAATCATAAACTGGCACCACTGTAGGGCATTTAGGTTCTTTCTCCTGAAAGTGCATACAAATAACACAAATAATATAAAAAACATAAAATAGAATATATAAGAAAGTTTAATGCAAACAAACCATGATTCATTACACGTGTGACCATGTTCCATTATATAATATGATTGCCTTACCCCTCCATAACTCAGTGTGAGTTGAGTTAAAAACTCAGACACTAAAGCCATTTTCCTGCAGACAACAGACAATACATACAATAGTCTATTAGCAGTGAGAAAACAGTACTGTTTAAAATAGACAGCAAAAACAGTGTTTTAAATGATTGTGAAATACAACCTCAGCCTTAGTTTCAAAGGTCAATGTGATGGTTGTCATAAATAAGATAGGTGGGGCATTTCTCTATGATAAAGGCTCTGCACTCATAGTCTGGTGTCTTCATAAGAAATTATTCAAGGTAAGGAGTATGTTTATTGCTCTTACAGGTGTCTCTAAGAAAATACATATTGTTAATGTAATGAGAATAAACAACAGCTAATTGCTGTGTTATTGTCTCCTAGCAACATGACAGTGGGTAAAGTTTCCCATGCAGTGCTAACAGGAAATCATGTTCTAAATTCCGTTCTGTAAATCATGCAGGTAAATAATAAAGTGGGTTTGCTTGTTAAATGAGAGAAGAGGGTTTGCTCAGACTTTGTTCAGACACACCCAGCCCCACACCCAGTACACATTCCACAGACAGGTGATGAACTTCTGACACACACACACACACACAAACATAGCAAGAACACTCTTTTTGGAGATTAGACAGCATTAGAAAATGCTTATGTTATCTTTTGATCAAGTTTACAATACTTTAGCAATCTTACTGTAATATCAAGTCAGGGGAGATGAGTTTCTTATTCAGAACTAAGGAGAATCACAGTAGAGAAAATTAATTATGCCTGAGAGTCACAGGTATTTTGAGTCTTACCTGAGACTGATGGTGTGGAGTAAGAAAGTTTCGCTCTGTAGTTCCAGCTGTGTCTGTCTGGATGGGATCCGCTCCTAAATGCTTTCATCTAATGACTTACTGTCTCCTCCTATGAAAACCACATACTGTACACATTCACTTGTAGTCACTTTTCAGTTACTCATTTACTAGGCTACATGTTGCCTAAAACCCTTTAAAACCATAGTAACCACACTTCATTCAACATGTCACAGAAACCATAGATTTTTATTACAAAAAAATATTATTTTATATTATTATATTATTTTATAAAATAATAACATTTTCCATGGTATTTAGTTACCAATGTTATCAAACTAATGAGTTAAAACAACATAACACAAAAATGTTCATGTATTGTACTATACAATTACATTATATATATACAGTGCTGCTTGAAAGTTTGTAAACCCTCCAGACATGATCAGGTTTTGTGTAAAAAAAAGAAAAACCTAAATCAAATGTACATCCAAAACCCAATTTGTGAAGCAGACTTTCAAATGATGGACACAAACAAAAAAAGGACATATTGTCATATTTATTGAACAAAAGGGGTTAATCTCACAAAAAATATTGGAAATTTGACCTGTGCAGAAGTAGGTGAAGTCTTCTATTTAGTAGCCTGTGGCACCTCTTTTTGCAGCCATTACTTCAACCAAACGTCTTCTGAAACCACTGACCAGTCTCTCACATCTGTCTTTGGTCTCTGATTTTTGCCCACTCCTCCTTGCAGAACTCAGCCAGCTGAGAGAGGTTGGAAGGACATCTGCCATGTACCGCCTGCTTCAGGTCTAGCCACAACATTTCAATTGGATTGAGATCTGGACTTTGACTAGGCCAATCAACAGTGTTAACCTTCTTTCTTTAAGCCATTCCTTGGTGGATTTGCTTGAATCCTTAGGGTCTTGTTGCATCACCCATTTTATACCACCACCATGCTTGCATCCATGCATCACCATGCATCACTGTTAGGAGGTTCTTTTCCTGGAATTCAGTGTTGTCTTTTCTCCAAACATGGCAGCTTTGATTTTGACCAAATAAATTTATTTTGGACTCATCTGTCCAAAGAATGGACTTCCAAAAGACCTCTGGTTTGTCCAAATGCTCTCTGGCAAAGTTGAAACGGGCAGCTTTGTTCTTTTTTTGAGAGCAGAGGCTTCTTTCTAGCAACCCTCCGATAAATGTCATGTCTGTTTAATATGTGTCTGATTGTAGATGCATGTACATTTACCCCAGATGCTGCCAGAGAGGTCTGCAACTCTCTAGAGGTAATGTGTGGGTTGTCCTATATCTAATTTATTAATTTTCTGGTGCTTCTTGATGATAGTTTTGATGGCCCTTTTGAAATGCTCTCCATTTGTAGATGTCTTACAGTGGATGGATGGAGTTGGAATCTTATGGAGATGGTCTTATAGCCTTCCCCAGACCGATGGGCTGTCACCACGTTCTTCCTGATGTCCTTGGATATGTCCTTTTCTCTTGGTATTCTTTGACTCCTTGGCACTACAGTGGTTTGGTTGGTTTCCTCTCTCTTTTAATCAGTGTTACCCAACCACTTTCCTAAAGATGTCTAATTGTATTGTCTGCTTAACTGATTAATTAAGCACCCAAATGTGTTTCACCTCATCGGTTACCCACTTGACTTTACCAATGCAGCTGGGGCTTCACTTACTTTTGCACATACAATAATTCAATCTTTCATGTAGTTTTTTGGCTACTCAAAAAAATTCTCTCTAAACAAACATATGCAATTGATCAACATACATCTGACATTTAATTTATAAAAAGCAGGTGATTGTAAAAAAAGAAAACCATGGTAAAACAACAGAAAACTCTGAACAGCTCAAGGGGTTCACAAACTTTCAAGCAGCCCTGTACATACATGCATACTACATTAACTAAAAAATAATAACCCATGACCCTGGTGTTGCAACTACTAGTTCAGCTACAGGAATTCAGGAAACCAATCCCAGTTTAACATTGCTTAATGATTATTTCCTCTATATTATTCTTTCCAATTAGTAACTGACAATGAAATTATAATGCCCCATTCAGTTCAAATGTTTACACAATCAATGAGAGTCAAATATAAACCATAGGCTGAGACTTGATTGAAGATCTGAGAGATAAAGTTTCCTGACAAAACTAAACAAATAAAGGTGAGGTTGAGGTGGTGGAGGGATACTGGAGAAATTAGAAGTGAGATATGCAGTCATATCTTTAATATTAGCCGGTCTGAAGGGATAAAAAGATACATGGTCATTTAGCACTCTATTGCATATAAATAACTCTGTAAAACAATAAATTATACATTAAATTAAATGTAATAATGGACAAAATGAGCAAACTTAAAAGTGAACAATGGTGTGTGGTGTTAGGAAAACAAGCAGTTTGGAGATTCACAGGAAGTTTGCTGAAGGTGAAAAAATAATGACAACTTTGGTGTCATACCAGCAGTGATAAAAGTGTGAGCTGAGTTTTATAGCGAGAGGAGGCAGCACACTGACATCTACACCTACAACACACACATATCTCACACTAGCTAAACACCTGCTATTTTAGGCTGATCTTAACTTAAAGCACAGGCAACAGGACAGAGCTCAGAGAATATAAGGGCTCATCCTGCTTGGAGGCCATATGTTTCTATAGCAATTATTGATCTGTACATGCAACCCATGGCAACAATCACATACCACTGTAGGGTGATCTCATACACATACACGTAAGAGTCAACCATCTGCTGTTGAGAGCAAATTCCATTTCAATATTTATATTGTAATCTGTTTGAACCAAACAAACACCTACTACCTATTAAATATTTATTTTATCACTTTTTAAGGATAACATACATTTTTAAAGTTTTGTTTATAATACGGCCCATAAAGCTTAGCTGCACTGTATCATACAATGCTACTTTCGTGACTTAAATGAGGAAAGCAAGTACACCAGTGAGCCATCTGCTCCTTCTAGTGGAGAACACAGGTAATATTTAACGATACTGTTATTCTTTCACGTCATTTTACAGTACGACACTGACTCTAATGATCTGAGAAATTAAACAAATAAAAAAGTTAAACTGTGTCTATGATGTCTCAAGTTATTATTCCTGTCTTACAAACAGTCTTTAATCCGATCAATTTATGTGGCTAATGCATTGCAATAAAAGCAGACTGTAACTGTATTTTCCATCACACGCTGAGAGATTTTTTTATTGTCATCAGCACGTTCAACACACTATTTGTCAATGTGTGACATGCACCTTTAATAAAAGTAGTTTAGAAGGTTAAACCTCTAAATACAAAACCACAACATTAGATGAAAACTGTATTTCAAGGAAAACAATACTTAAATTTTTGTACAAGTGTATATACAAACAAAGGCAAAATACATCAAAACAAACAAACAAACGGAAAAAACAGGCTATTTCTAGAGATCCACTGGAGACCGGTTCAGGAGTGCTTGGTGGATTAAATCAAGACCAAATCAAGACCATTTGTTAAAAAGGAAGAGTGGGACTAAAATGTACAGAGGACTAAACAGTCTTTTAAACCAAAAGGAAGTTTCTTGAGTAAAAACTGTGATCCACCCAAATAATTTGCATTACTCACATATTGGCATATCAAGGTGCGTATAACATACAAAACATTTGGTCATTTGTCAGTGAAAACATGACAACTTTAAAAGGGACTGTTACTGTGATAATCTTGTTTTAACATGTATATAGAAAGAATAGAAGTACTCATGCCCCCAAACCAAAGCAAGAGAAAAATACAATACTGCCTTAGTAATGGACATTTAAAAGAGAATTGGCAAATTAAAGAAACATTCCAGGCCTCTGGACTAGCACACAGATAACACCAAACAATATACATGTCATAATAAACAGTTAATAATTCATACTGAACCTTGATAATGTCAGAAAAAATGTACTTGTTGAGTGTAAAAAATATTAGTTTATCACCCATTTAAGTGACATAAAAGTCTGCTAATGGGTCACCAAAAAGTTAGATTTTACCAACACAAACAGTAGAATAAGTGTGCTGAAAAGGTATTCAAAAATATGGAGATAATGCTATCAGGATATGAAAACCCAAATCAAGCAAATTTAAAACCAAACAAACGCATGATGTTTCCCGTTTTAAAGAATTTGCATGCAAATTTAATTTTCAAAAATGATTATGCCATTATTATTGCTTCCTGCTCAGTATTTTTGGGATTATTCTTCATTTACACAGTTGACCCTGATGCTCAAAGAGGACAAAATTTCTCAACATTTTACTGTAATTTATGCACATTACTTTTTAAACTTCACTGCCGCCTTTTGAGTTTCTGACACGCTCATTCACCTCCTCAACTATAAAACAACATTATCCCTGAGCAGTTCCAATATAGGGTATGCTAATATTAATGAGGTCAGATATTTGATGGATTGTCTTTCACGAAAACAGATACTATCAACAATATTACAAGTAAAGCAGTGCCAGCCCTTAGAAAAAACATTAAACACAAATGTTAAATTGAAACATCTTCATTAAGGTTATTGCTGTCCTTGTTACATGGGCTGCATGCTAAATGCCTTCAATTTGGTTCATGTGTGTTTGTGTTGTTTGGGGGCACAAAAGTGTTGACAAAGATCTGACATCTTATTTTAGAAACAAGCTTGTGTACAAAGCTGCAAAGATAGGAAAGAAGTGACTATTTTTTTCTCTCTTCTAATACATTTCTTTGATGATCTGCAGTACCGGGTGCAAAAAATACATCTAAATATCTGTTACTGAAAAGGGTCAGTTAGAAACAACTCCAACCACCTCCAGCTAAATGACAATAACTAGAAAATGCTAGATCTCCTGGAATGTCAACACATGCCTCTTACTTGTCAATCATCCCTCTGTTCAACTCACTTTGATGGAAATCTAATTACAGAATCACTATGGCACAACAGGGTGTCACGTCACTGTCTACACAAAGAGAGCTGGCTTATATGACAGAAATTTAACAAGACACAGAAAAACATTTCAGATCTTACCGATCTAAAACAACAGCATGTTCCTTCAGACTCTTTTTCCACAATTTAAATTTAAATCATTTATTGCTGAGAAAAACACAAAGTGCTACCTTTTATTAGGTTCTATACATTGCATGATTTAACTAACCATATAGCAAGTATATATATGCGTGTAATTGAACTCACTGCCTCAGAACACGCCTTTTGATCATGAAAACACAACAGTCACTACAACAGTGATTCAGGTCTCATAATTTGAGTCCTATGTCATGCCTTCTATCTCTGCTGTCTTCTTGGGGCCACGGCAGTGGTTGTGCCAATATAGTCCCTGCCGAACGTCTGGATAGTGGAAGAGGTTTGTAAAGGGCAGTGCTGTGGTGTTAGCACCAACATGGGCTGTTCTTTGTGTCACCGGCAGAGAAAGACAGGAATTTCAGTGTCAGACATTCATTTCCTGTCTATGTCTATCCCAGAAAGACATCTGACTTACCCACTTTGACCAGTAGAGGGCACTGTTGGAACAGTCAAAAACAGTGGGCGTGTCTGTTCACTCTTAATGCCAAATCTCATACAGTTGGAATGGGACTCTAAAAGAAAGCTATAGCATGAAGGAACACTCTAATGCACATTACAAAATTTGGGCCAGCACCCCGAGGACAGTTTCTGTCTCCCTTCTGATGTTTCCTTTTCTTCAGATCACCCAGCTGTCGGGCGCACGGCCAAAGGGGCAAGATCAAAGTGCAGCAGGACCCCAAGAAGTGCTTTGTGAAAATGCAGTGTACATGATCCGAGGCTGAAGTGAGCTTAGAGTTCTTGTCAGCATGTTAGTATTATCTCTCTTTCTTTCAGTCTCTCTCTCTCTTTGAATTCATGCTGTATCAGGATAAGTCTCTCTTGATCAGGCCTCCTGAGGCAGAGCCTGCTCAAAGTCTGTGCCAAACAGCTCTTTATAGAGCGGAGGGAAGCGCGTGTGGACCATTTCTGGGTGCAGAGCTTTGAATGCACTCAGTTTCTCCATGTGTCGACGACAGAGCATCCGGACGATAGACACTTTACAGATCAGCTGTAGAATATCAAAAATATAGGTGGTCAGATAAAAAAATAATAAAACATAACTGCATACATGTGCGTTTAAAGAAGTTGCACCTTTGTGAGAATTCCCTCATCTCTCTGGTTCTTTTGCAGTAAGTTCTGGAGGGTAAGCTTGATCTTTTGCTGGAGTTTCTCCACCCTGGCCTTTTCTTGCAGCCAAGAGCGATCTATGCATACAAACATACACAGCTCATCTTATACATACATTTAGAGCTAGTCACGCAGAACTAAAGTCCACAGAATTCAGCCAATGCAACGTATGCAATGTATGAACCCCAACTAATCAATGAATCTTTGGGCTTCATTCGTAAAACACAGACAGCTATTTCTGCGAAAATCAGTGCATTCAGTTTACGCAAGAATTATCCTCTCATAAACCATTTACAGAAAGAAAAGTTTAACTTGTCTCTTGAATGAAACACATTGTCTTTATGGTTCTGCCCTCACCTGCAGACATTAGCACGTATGCTGAAAAGAGGCCAATCTCATCTTCAGTTAGCTGTAGAGAGCTCAGACTCTTAGCAAACTCGAACACAGAGCTGATAAGATCATCACAGCCTAGAAAAACACAACACAAAACATTAGTTCATACTTCACGTTTCTATCTGCTATTTTATCTTTTAAAAAAACAGCTCTTAATACGCACCCAGTGCTTTGAAGACCTCTGGCCCTGCATATTTGCCATCAAAACAGACTGTGTTGTTCTGGGAGTTATATGCCCGACACATCCTCACAAACACAACTTCTAAAGAACCTGAGGAACAGGAAACACGCTCATTATTTAGCAGCTCTGCCACAGTTTGTCACTATTCAGATGTGTTGCTGTTGATGTGTGAACTGGTAGAGAGGTTTGTCTGAGGCGTACCTGCTTTGAGCAGCACGATCTGATCGTTCTGACAGAGCTCCATGAATCCTTCAATGCGCTTGGCAAACTCAACCACATACTGCACAGCCTCAGTGACTTTAACTGCACACAGCTGCCACATGTCCTCCTGAGACTAGACAGTGCAGAGAAACACCTAATTATTCCCCTCTAAGATCAATACATGTCCATCCATCAATTCATCCATCTTTCTGTCCATCAGCCCACCCATCCGTCCATACATATCACAACATACAGTGTAAAATAAAACAATGAAAAATGACATTTAAGAAACACAAGCATTAATTAATACAGTTATAATAAATTTAATGGTGTAATGATTGTAGAAATGAATTCATAGACTATTTACACAGTAAATACATTTGCTTGTGTTTCCTGTATAATGTCCTTTGACACTTTTGAGGTGTTATAATTCCAATGGGTTCATCTCTGCTGACCGCATGTGATAAGAACACCCTAGACAAATGTTAATGCCAGGTGCAAACAAAGCCAAACAAACATAGCAAACACCTTTTTCTGGTATGTGTCCAGGTCAGTCTGTAGGAGTGTCTGCCAATTGCTGGGCTGTAGCTCTTCTCTGAGATACTGGCACGTCTCCAGGTGAGACTTGCAGATGTTCTCTGACAGATGTTCTGTGTTAGAAACACACAAATAGAGTCAAACAGCTGGAGCTGACACACAACTTTTATTCCTGGGTTTATAAAATGCACATTTGGCACATTTAACTGTCCATCTCAAAATCATAAGTGGTATATTACCATATTTTCTCTAATGAAATCATTAAGTGTTTCTTAATAAGACACACATATTTGAGGGAAAAAGACTTCTGAGATTTCTGCTACCCTTGCATCCATCTGTTAATGAAGCACTTCCTATTAATGTTGTGTTAAATGGACTGTGGAGGTAAGTTCATAGACCCCTGCTGTTTTAAACCCCACAGCTGTCAATCACCTCTGTATCGGCTTCATCTTTTATAATTATTTAGGATGGCACTATGTCATTTAATTCAATAATATTTTCATTTTTGTTGTAATTATGTACTAAATGATGCCAACATAACTCATACAGTGATAAAAACAGTAAAAAACTTTTCAGTCTTTGGTATTTTCTTTAAATCACAATTTAAAGCAATGAAATTACCATTTATCAACCAAAAACGGTTTTACTGAGAGTCATACTGGTTAAAGACCATATTGATACATTCAGTGCTTGGCAGGCCTATACAGAATCTGCATGCAGATCTCTGCAAAACTAGAACATCTTTGCATCTTTCATAACTTTTACAGTGTAATACTTTCAGATCAGCTGAAAACATTTGACCATGTTTACAACAATTTTGGTCAATTCTACAGATTTTTTTCCCGCACGAACATCAGGGCAGAAATGCAAATAAAGTGTGATGATTCCATTTGGGCCTAGTGATTAGTGCTTAAAAACAGTTACCTAGATCACTGTCAGGGAGGGGTGAGTCTCCATTGCTATAGCAACAATACTGATCTAGGCCAGAGTCTGAGCTGAGGTCACACACGGGTTCTAGTTTAATGCCATCCATGTCTAGACCTGACTGGTCTGGAGAGGGTTGAATGTCCAGATAAAATCCACCAACTGCTGAATCTGCCTTTCCTTCCTCTGGGGTCTGACCATTCACGTATCCACTGAGGTCATCAGGAAGCTCCGTGACCCCTTTGGTGGACAGGGCGTAAGAGGGTGTGAGTGGCTCCGCCTCTCCAGGAGGCTGAGGGTCATGTCCGTCCTCTGTATCTTTACCCACTTTCTCCTGCTGTTGCTGCTGCTGACGGTGTTTCTGAACCTCTGCAAACAGACTGTCCCTCTGCTTCTTAGACATGCGGCCAAACTTCACGGCTGTGAAAGAACACACAGAGATTTTAACAGACAACTGTTAACAGACAACTGTTAACTGACAACACACAATGTTACAGCTGTATTATATTTTCTCCATAGTCATTTAAAAAACCTACATGCAGTGTCTTATGCAGAAATTAACTAGTTTGAATGAACTAGAAATTAACTTGTGAATGACATAATCCAATCAGCGATGACAGTTCACTTTAAATTGTTGACTATATGTAAAAGAAAATATGTAAAAAAAAACAGAATGTCAAGAAATATGTACAAATATGTAAAAAATTATAATTCATTATAAAATATTCAAATATATAAAAGTTAATTGAGGGAGTAGGAACTAAAACATTATGTCGATTAGACCATTCACTTAACAAGTGCTTTATTGCCACTATTCCAGTTTCCATGGTAACCGCAATGTATCTGATTGGTGGATTTCTGGCTTCTACAGAAGAATATACCATAGCGAAAGTCAGAGCTCAAGGTAGATCTGCAGTCATAGGTCAGTTAATCTATTAAGAAAACTAATGGGATGTTTTACTTAAACACTACTGTAGCTTTCTACATCCTCTTAAACCAAGCATCACTCAGACTACGCTGTGAGTAGTGAACCTACCATCTCTTGACATGCCCACTGCTAAGCATTTCTGCAGGCGACAGTGCTGGCAGCGGTTTCTGCTGGTACGGTCGATCAGACAGCTCTTTTGCCGAGGACATGAGTATGACACAGTGCCCTGCTGACTCCTCCTGAAAAAACCCTGTGAGAGACAGACAGACAGGAGGTCACCTCTAACTTGCATCTTCACCGTTAGCATCACACGGTCAAGATTGATTCATTATTATTCAAATATTTATACATGCATAATTTCACATTCTATTGCTAAAAAACGTTACTGTGTTTTCTCTGATCTCTGTCTTACCTTGCAACCCTCGCAGGTGATAACACCATAATGGATTCCTGATGATTTATCTCCACAGATTTTACAGGGAATACTCTCAATCTGAGCTGCAGGCAGAGAGACAGAAAAAACACTTTTACCCATACATACTTCTGCCAATCACAGCTAAATTTGTAGAGACAGCTGTAAGTAAGCAATTCCCATATCATTTTCAAACTACACAACAGTTCTGTGGCCTTTAAAGATTTCTTTGTTCGTCTAAACTGCCCAACGTAGTCACACTAGCAGGACCGTGTCTGTGGCAGGACTACCTGTTTGTCTAAACAACGGAAAATGGGCAGCGTGTCTTTTCTATTCTATTTGGAGCTGTTAGTGGGGCTGACAGTGCAGGTTTAATCGGGACTAAATACAACATCCAAGGTTTAAGACTACAAAAGTACTGTTATAATTCTCAAATTAATAGGACACATTTGATAAAGCACTTCTGATTTAGCTCGTTTGGTAAAACCCCTTAAAAACAATAGTTATTCAAGAGTAATTCCTTCGCTTGTGACCTCTGATTTGCCAATGCACAGAAAACATGGCCCAATCTTGTAAAGTACAGAATGCAACCCCAGTCTTCAGTGCAACAGTAAAAACCAGTAAAAACTGTGAATCAAGGCAGTAGCACATAAAACACTATTTATTTGAGCAGAAAAAGATGGCTATGACTGCTGAAATCACCCACGGGACTTTGCGTCATCTGTAAGTACAATCTGCTCTCCTAACATCCAAGATTCATTTGGGTAACTGCAGTATGACAATGCCATCTTTCCTCAAGCCACAAGCTTGCTTGTGACAGCGCTATGGTGCAGTTTGGAAAATATCAAAGTCAGAATGCACTCTTAGTCGGAGATGGTGTGTGTGTGTGTGTATGTTACATTTTGCACTGGAGTGGTGTGCAAGCCCCTCAGCGCCTGGGCTGCGGTTGGCTGTGGAGGAGCTCACAGTGATGGTGTGTTAGGATGTTGAGAGGAGTGCTGGGGGAATAGAGCTGAGGAGAAATCCATTTACAGAAAGGAGATGCAGTTGTTCTGGCAGCCCTGAGGCACACGCAGCACAGGATGAAAAGCAAAACGCATCTCATCACCATCAGAACCCTCTCTTTTTCTTTCTCTCCATCTCAGACACTCAGACTAGCGCATTTCTTCAGACACAGACTCTATTTGCGAAGGCAGCAGGGCTGTTTGAGAACGACTATTTTCTCATGATTACAGAAAGGGCTTTAATCCCCTTTGGTTCTGCGTGGTGTATTCATTAAGAGCATCCTTACTTTCTCTCATTAGATATGTAGAACCAATCGGCAGTAATTAGTTACTCTGAAGCACAAGACGCTAATCTGGTCTGAATTATGGATTAATACATCAAAGGCACATTCTCCCAGAGCAACACTGAAGTCTTGCAGCAGCATCACAGCTCAGCTCTGATGCAAGAGTGCAGCTTTTACTCAGCTGCCATTTCAAACCATGGAAAATGAATGTTTATGAAAGGCATATTCTGAGATGCAGAGGTGTGTTTTGACACAAACAAACAAAACTAAATGAAAATCTATTCTTGTTTTTTTGTTGCTATTTTGTATACACATTTGATAACCGATCACAACACAAGGGTGTACAAAAAGATAATTGATTATGGAGGATATTTATTACTGATATAAACCAGGCTGCTATTTGTCCATTTTAAAATTGAGCTTTGGCAGATAAACATGCCTATATGGTTGATTAACAGCACCAGCAACCCTGTAAATGGACAAACATTTAAAACATGTTTTTGTCTTTGTTTGCTCTCATAAAATTGCACTATAAAACTGCATTATATCAAACATTCCTCGGTTAATTTTATTTATTTTTTTACATAAAAGCACGTATAAATTACCACCCGCTATTTGTGTAAAATACGCTCACATGCACACACATTAGCTCTCGCATATGTTCTGTTTGCAAGTTGTGTCGCTTCCGCCCTATGAGATGTTGTGGTTTAACATGTTTGGTTTCTCTCCCATTGCGAAAGTGCTGATCTTCTGTCTGTGTAGGAAACATTAAACACATAACCAAAGTCAAAGCCTGCAGACACACACGCGTTCCCTTCCCCCTCCCTTTTCAGCATTTGGGGTCTGCTGTAATCTGTTGATAATAACACTGACTCACATAGAGTTCAGACGAACACTTGATCATAACAAAGAGAAAGAAACATTCTGTCAACATCGTCTTAAACTCAAGTGCACCTCATGCCATCATCAAACAAAAGCTTTCTGTAAACACTTACGCTCTGTGTCATTATTTACTTATCCACTGATCTTGTGTTCACTCATCACTCTTATTAGCTGTCATTAGACAAAAAGAAACAAATTAAAGTGAACAAATGATCAGTTTGTCTTAACTGCTCCATTTTTCAAGATGAACTTAATTTTGGCCAGATTTTAACCTATAATTATAAATTAGAATTAGATATAATTTGCGTTTAACTTTTATTTGACATCAAATTAGCCCAGCATGTTCCTATGCCTGAGTTTAGTTTGTTCCTGTCATGTCAGATCAGGTTGAAGATGGTTAACCTCTGCACAAAATGATGTTAGCTGGTAAGCCAGGAAGAGATGCTAGCTTGCTCTCTCTCTCTCTGTCACGCACACGCAAACGCAACAAATAAACAAATGCTTCCATCTAAAAACAGTGTAGGTATCAAAAGCATTGAAATAATCTCTAATCTCTGTGAAACAGAAGCCAAGTTTTACAGTACAATTTCTTTCACAGCCCTATACCTTATCACTAACAGATAATGACAGCTGCCAGCATAACTTTGCATTGCTTGTATGTGTCTGGTGATTCAGAGTGGGGGTGGGGGGAGGGATTAAGTAAAACACAGCCGTTGGTGGAATAAACAGCCAGGCGTTCCTATGGCAAGCCACTTCTGCCTCTACTATAAATAGGTCAGTGGAACAACATTCCCCAAACATCATGGTAACGTTCCCATGCTGTGCCAAACAGCCAACATGGCCGCCTGTATGCGAGCAGTCAAAAAATGCCATCGTATCACATCACTTCACTTCACCGGGTCGATTAACACACACAAACTTAACTTATGCTCACTTCAGTCTCAAATATTCACTCACGTTGGCACAAAAATAAACAACCTTTGAAGACACTTAGGCACTGCAATAAATCACAAAATATCTGATGTACTTTGCAATTCTGTATTCACTTTGCCATTCAAAATCCAAACAAAGCATGTAAATGAAGATGCAAAAGAGGGATCCAAACAGCCCACAAGTCAAAAGCAAAACAGCCACATTTGACATGCGAGCCAGACAACACGAACTGCTTAAAACATTAATAGAATGTTTAGTAGCTTAGTAGAAAGCAGCTTAGAACAACAACATTAAGACATTATTAATACACTTACATATGCACACAAGCACATTTTCATGGTTTATTCTACCTTGCAAACCCTCTCCTACCTTTCATGGCTGTGATCATTAGGTACATCCTGAGGCTATGTGCCCATGCAGAAGAGTGTCAACAGACTGCCCTCCAGAGCATGTGCAGCTTCGAATGCAGTGCAGAGTGTCTTGTGTTGCTGACTAGAGCTCTGCTCTGCCTCTCGTCTCTACTGCATGAGAATCCATGTGACCGTGACATAAGGACTAAACCCTTTTGTCCCGCCCCCTCAAGTTCTGAGTGGCAGCTGTATCATCCAATAGAAGATCAGAAAGCGAGTTTTCAGTTGACTGTGCGTTAGTTTTAAAGGGCTGGCGTTGGTTTACCTTGCTCTGCTGTGCAACATTTATATTATATTATACACAGGAAGCTACGTGACATGAACATGTGCAAGCTTGCATGTAATACTCTCGGTGTGAGAGAGGACTGAAAGACTTGTTTTCTCTTCTTTAATGAGCGTGTTGCATGACAAGGTGACTAATAGGGCATGCGTAGCCAGCCTTGGCATACAATCAGTAATATACAATGTCCTAAATATATGTTTACCTTGAGCACTGATTTTACTAAATCAAACATGTGATGAAAAATGTACATAACAAAAAGAAATGATCCTGTTCTTCCTGACTCTAAGTTACATGTAGGTGTAAGTGTATTTAATAGAAAAATACTTGAATACAAGCTGAAATTAGTGATACAACAATTAACCCATGACATTAATAGAGATAAACAAAAGTGCAAACTTCAACATTTTAATTTGTTGTTTTAAATATATGTTTATATTTTAAGTATAAATACATAAAATATTTGTACGGCCATGTGTGCTTTTTTTTGTGGAATTCAACCCAATTATGTTTTTACACTGAACATAACATATCCATGAAGTAATGAGTAATTATTTTAGTAAGTAATTCTTTTAGATAAGAAAATAAAATGAATACTTTAAAAATGAAAGGTACTTCATCTCATTTGATGTACACAAAACAAAATATAAGATTATTCATAACAGATGACAGATAAGTCAGGCATCACTGCATAATCAGCAGCACTTATGTTACAAAAGACCTAAACGGTAATTCTTCGAAAGGTTTGAAGCGAATGCAATAGTCAAAATACACAACTTGCTGACAATCATAAACAACCTACAGCTACACAGTGTTCACACCAAACATTGATGGCACGTTCTGACATGTTAAAACTAAATCACACCTATTATAACCAGCAAGTCTGTCTGCCTGATGCTGAGTTTTGATTGACGCTGCACATATATCATGGTATAAATGGTACATCAGAATCTTTACAGATTGATGCATTTCTCCTGTTGCACTATATATACCACCATACTATTCTCTATATATGTAGATTGTATTTTATGTGTTTAGCTATATCTACATTACGTATAGCTTATCTACAAGTCTACCCAGTATATGTAAATATATATTGGAATTATAAATGGTAAGCAGCCTATAGATAATTGGATAGGCTTTGGCTATTACAACCCCATATTATTCGACCAGTAGTTGGAATCATTGTTTTGGCACCAGCATACAACCATAAATAGTAAGGCCATCAGGAGCACAACAGTGATTTTAAACTGCATGTGTTTGCCTACAGAATAACTACCAAATTCTACCTATATGTGCATGCTGTATGGACACATACACATGCAAGTAGCTTTATACAGGTCTGGGTGAATCTAAAGGATCTCAATGCTAATGATCTGGCCAGCACATTTCAAACTTCTCCAATCTACTAGGCTAAAAAAACCTCCAAGAAAATCACATGTGGGTAACTAAGCCAAGCATCATGCAAAATCACTTTGATAGTTGAGAATCATGTTCACATTACACAACACAGAGGCACTATCTAAAAATCTGTAGGTTAAAAGGCAAAATGTTTAAAAAAGCAGATTTCCTTTGAAGGAACGCACTCAGCATAACACCATCTACAGCACTAGTCCAATCTTGATTGGTTCTATGTGATGATGTTGCTTGTGACGAAAAAACCTGGCCCTGTTGGAAATAGCAGGCCAGGCTCGCATTTCCCATGGTTTGGGGAGATTACAGTTGGGGGAACTGAAGACCCTTGCTTACGAGGAGCTCCTGGAGTTGAGGTCAGTAGCTAAATAAAATATTGACTGTCCACTAGAAAAGCAAGAAATGCTTAAGAAGAGTAAATTGGATGAGTCTCGACTTCGGAATTTGCCATTCTTTCCTGATCTCCGCACTGAGGTGTCGAGAACGTGGTTAAGGCTGTTTTCATCTCGCTTTTCGAGTCCCACAGTGCATAACTATTGTTCCATTGTGGGCTCAAAAAAGAACAGCTATGGGATGATGCCTCGGTTCTTGTGTCCTCTTGTACTGAGTTGTGCTCCAGTCAGGCTTCACACCAGGATTAGCTCTAGGCTGTGTGGCACAGTGGGTATATTGATCCCCAAAGTGTAATTTTACAACGTAGCACGGCTTACCTTGCAAGGGAAAAGTCTCAGATTACCACTGTAACCCCTGTTCCCTGAGAAGGGAATAAGATGCTGCATCTCTTTGCCATGCATCCTGAGCACCTGAGAACATCTGCTTCAGATGCTAACTCCCATATATTCTGATGTCAGCACCAATCAAAATCTGACTAGTTTAACACGTGCTTTAGTTTCACACTGAAGGCACTCTGCCGCATTGTCATTTCACAATGCAGTGTCTCGTTTCTTTCTCAGGGAACAAGGGTTACAGTCGTAACCTGAGACGTTATGTGACCAAAACATTCAACTTGTAAGGTAGGGTTTACACACTTAACTGTGTAAATGTGGATAGTCTTTTCAAAGCTTTTCAAAGTCAAAACAGCTGAGAACCACTGCTTTAAAGCTCACTGCTTCTAGAAAGATCTACCACATGCTATCCAACTGAAAATTAAATAGTTGAAATAGAGATGCTGGAGCTGTTTCTGCAGGTCTCATGTTTCACAGGCATGCCAGCAGTGTAAGGATGGGGGTTCTGGTGTCTGAGTGATTCTCATGGAGAAATATATCCCCGTGCAGTCCTGAGCCCAAGCTTTCACTAGGCTGGGCTTTACTTAGCAAGACATGCTAATACATGTACCCAGCTGCTGCTTGTTTGCCTGGTGTCTCCAACACAAACAACACACATACACATATGTACAAACACACACATGTTGGCCTATGTAAAGTGCCTTGCAAAAGTATTCAAACCCCTTGAACTTTTTCACATTTTGTCACCTTACAAACACAAACTTAAATGTATTTTATTAAGATTGTATGTGATAGACAAACACAAAGCAGCACATAAATGTAAAGTAGAATGAAAAAGATATACAGTTTTCAAAATGTTAAGCAAATAAAAATCTGAAATGTGTGGTGTGCATTTGTATTCAGCCCCCTGTACTCTCATACCCCTAAATAAAACCAATGCAATCAATTGCCTTCAGAAGTCACCTAATTAGTTAATAGAGTCCACCTGTGTGTAGTTTTGTAATTTAGTCTCAGTATAAATACACCTGTTCTGTGAAGGCCTCAGTGGTTTGTTAGAGAACACTAGTGAACAAACAGCATCATGAAGACCAAGGAACTCACCAGACAGGTCAGGGATAAAGTTGTGGAAAAGTTTAAAGCAGGGTTAGGTTATAAAAAATATCCCAAGCTTTGAACACCTCAAGGAGCACTGTCAATCCATCATCAAAAATGGAATAAGTATGCCACAACTGCAAACCTACCAAGACATGGCCGTCCACCTAAACTGACAGACCAAGCAAGGAGAGCACTGGTCTGAGAAGCAGCCAAGAGGCCCATGGTCACTCTGGAGGAGCTGCAGAAAGAGAATCTGTCCACAGGGCAACTACACAAAGTCGTGTACTCCACAAATCTGGCCTTTATGGAAGAGTGTCAAGAAGAAAGCCATTGTTGAAAGAAAGACATAAGAAGTCCCATTTGCAGCTTGCCACAGCATCATGCTGTGGGGATGCTTTTCTTCAGCAGGGATGGAGCTAGATGGATGGAGCTTAATACAGGGAAGTCCTGAAAGAAAACCTGTTGGAGGCTGCAAAAGACTTGAGACTGGGAAGGAGATTCACCTTCCACCTTCCATGGTTAGGATCAAAGAATATTCATGTGTTAGAATGGCCCAGTCCAGACCTAAATCCCATTGAGCATATGTGCTACTTTGTGTTGGTCTATTACATAAAATCTTAATAATGTGAAAAAATGTGGAAAAGTTCAAGGGGTATGAATACTTTTGCACGGCGCTGTAGTTTATGGGAACATTCTATAGACATAATGTTGTTTATACTGTACAAACTACAGGGTGGGTGAAAAGAATTGGTAAATAAAAATTGGTAATAAAGTCCATATTTCTAATACAAATTTATTAAAACAAATTGTACATGTACTTTATTACATAGGAAAATGAAAACAAATCTTTAAATTTGCCTGTACTATCAACACAGGAAATATGAAATCCTATTTACTATTATCTATTTAGACACTGTTTTCATCAATACTCCAGTGATACAAGTTCTATAGCCAATTTTTAATGCCTAGTTACTTTTCACCCACCCTGTATATATTCTATCCCCTACCCCTAAACCTTACAGAAAACTTTTGGCATTTTTTAATTAACAGATAATTATAATTTAGTATGTTATTTAAGCAATTTAGTTTGAGAAAACAGGAAGTGTCCCCGTAACCATGTTTACGTTGTTATACACGTCATTACACACATTTCTGTTCTTGTAAACCACATATTCTTTGAATGTACAAACACCCAAAGCGACTCTGTTACACAACAGATTGCACAGACTAAAAAATATTTCATTTCAGAAGAGCCAAACCTGAATAATCTGAATGCAATATGAAACTTAGGGATGACCCAGTACAGTGCATAAACATTTTTTATATACTGTTTAACACAATGCTTCCAGTATAATCAATACACAAGGGACATCTGAGCTAGTAAAGGGGATTTCAAATCATTCAGTGCACAAACAGGAAGTCCCTGTTGGTACACCACAGAAGCATCCCACTAGTGCAGCTATTATCAAGCAAGTCCTCACACCTTGACCCAAGTTTTCTCTCATGTCTTTGTGTGTGTGTGTTTTGGTGTTTGCAGTGTTAGGGAGGTGAGAAAGAACAGCTGAAACCTAAAAAAAACGCTCTGAAAAGTATTTATGTATATCTTACAAAACTCCTTATTACTTATTTAATAATGAAAACGTATAAAAAGTGACGAGAATTGTAAAGGAAGCTTTCCTGTGGCTCAGTGGTTAGAGCATGGCGTTAACAACGCCAAGATCATGGGTTCGATCCCAGGGATTGCACAATGTAAGTCGCTTTGGATAAAAGCGTCTGCCAAATGCCTAAATGTAAATGTAAATGTAAGTCATACTAAGCTAATCACCATCGTCATCTGATCTGTGCTTTCCTGAAGATCTAAGGACGAAGCAACTTGTTACTTTCCCACATAAACCAGAGAATGTGTTTAAACTGAAGAAAAGACTGAGGTTGAGATGGTTGCCAAAATGAGTGTCAACATCCTCTTGAGATTTTCAGTGTCACCACCCACATTTGATCATTTTTATAACAGTCTCATTTTCACATGCACCTGTGCTCACAGGGATTTATGCTTACAATAAGATCATACTTACATGTGTGTGCTTTCTTTGCTGAGGACACATCTGAAAAAGAAAAATACATAATACATATATTAAACAGAAGATGTGACATTCTTTAAACTGTGTTCGCAAATGTGTATAACAAACATGGAAAAATTAAATCATGCACATTTTTCAAGTCTGGGCAGTAAAAACAAAGTCTTTTGTTTTAAAACATACAGTTAAGGGAAAAGAATCAGTAAGGTCACTGATGAATACTAATCACTATTTTATTCTTTGATGACTTTCTTAGTTCTGTGAAACACAAGAGGAAAAATGTTGGATGAAGAATGGAGAATGAAGCTGTCAATCACTAACATACTGCCTAACATCTTTTCTGTTCCACAGATATAAAAATACTCATGTGGAATTAGTGTTGTCACGATCCCAAAATTTGGACTACAATACCAAAAAAAAAAAATGTTTTAATACCAATACTGAATCAATAATACGGCAAAAAACTAAACAACAAGAAAAGTAACTCACTAATAGGTAAATAAACATAACATAAAATTATTTTATTTATTAATTAAAACTCCTCTTTATTGAAATGAAAATATTACGTCATAACACAGGTCTATGATCAATGATACATGCAGCCTGCAAGCTACATGTTTGTTTGACTTACAGTCATGGCCAAAAATATCGGCACCCTTGCAATTTTGTCAGAAAATGCAGCCCTTCCCTCAGAAAATTGTTGCAGTTGCACGTTTTGGTACTCACATGTTTATTTTTTTTTGTTTGCATTGGAACAACACAAAAAAACAGAGAGGTCAAATCTAATACAATTTTACACAGAACCCAAAAAATGCCCTGGACAAAATTATTGGCACCCTTAACTTAATATTTGGTAACACCCCCTTTGGAAAAATAACTGAAATCAATCGCTTCCTGTACTACTGGATGACTGTATATTTGGAGGCATGAGCAATGCAAGGTTAATGTTAATAGTCAAATTTGCTACCTGCCACTCTTTAAAATCTGTGAAGGGTCAGCATGTTTGTCGGAGAGATGCTTTGCTAAGTTGGCCACGGTGATCTGCATACATTTTTTAACAGAGGGGCTTTGTGCGCTAAACCTGTTGATTATGTATACAAAATTATGCCGCTTTGTTGAAAATAGCCGTGAACAGATGAACGAGTGCTTAATTTGCCACTATGACTCGTTTTGTCAGTGTTCAGTAAAGATTTTACTGAGGCCCCTTCAAATATGGACAGCAACTGGATATGATATAATGTGCCAAAGCACTGGATTTTTTTTATGTGCTGGCATGTTGGTTACGTATTGATCTTTTACAAACTTGAACTTGTAATTTTTTTGCATTAACTTACGTTTCCTGTAAGTCAATGAGGTGAAAAGTGTAGTGTGACCGCACTTTAAAGCGGCAGCACACATGAGAGGAAAGTAATGTTATGTCCAAAACCGCTCATTTGTTCTCTCCTTCACTATTTTATATAAAGAGGATGATATTTGAGTCCACTATATGGGGAAGAATTGAACAAAAATAAGTGAGCAATTTCGGACACTAAGGTTTAAATACCATGTGTCACATATACCATTGTGGATATTTCCGTCATTAACATAACGGCTATCTTAAAAAATCAATTTTTTCATTGTTTCTCACACTGTTCACATTTATTGTATTTGTTAATACTATTTAATAACAGAGAACAAAACAATTGTCATGTTTATTTGCAACATATAATAATATATTTTAAAATAAAATAAATAAAAGCACTATACTGTCTGTCACATTTATTTAATGTGTTTATTTAAAAAAGTAGAAAATAACTGTCAGCAGTACAGTAAACAAAACACAAGTTTATGAACACTTTAGAGGTGTTTACTGTCAGTGCCTTCAAACTGATTCCAGTCAGGCGGTTGTTTCGCATTGGATCATGGGAAATAGTGAAGGAGAGTGTACATCAGATATACACTCCAAATAATAGTGCCCTGTTGATATAAAGTCATGAAGGAGTCAGAATCGGGTCAGAATCGGGACAGCACTACAAAATGGTCATCACTCCTATATAGTGCACTATATACCCAGCTAAAGTTTGACACACTTAATGTGACTAAAGGAAGTGCTGTGCACACGCACACACACTGCCCAATTGTGCACACATCAACGCAAAACAGGAAATACAGCAAGAGATGGCAACAGAGGCAAAAGTTACAGATTAAAGCTTTAACAGATTTGATATGAATTATGTTTTGATAGAAACGCATTTATTTTTAAATTAAATAGCCTTGAAATTAAAAATTCATATAGCTTCAATGCACACATAAGTCCAGTACATAGCACAGTCTGACCAAAGCAATAATCTTAAAAATACATGGTTGAATTGTTGTGATAATCTCAAAATGGCAATTATCAGTCAATTAATTGGCCAGACTGATATATTAACTATTGATAATGAAACAGTAAAAATATAGTACGTAGTATTATGCAGTCAAGTAAAAGACATGAGGGTGCACTGTAATCCCAAGCCATCAGAGGCCCTGACATTCAGAGCAACTCAGGCCAGCTCAGTCAATCACCATTAATCCATCCACTGCCTTTAATCAGGGCTATTGTACAACAGCCAACACAGCTATTGTAAAACAAAGTGTCCATCTGAGAGAAATACAATCTATCATGACTTGTAATACTGTTGAAAGAAGATACAAGCAGTAAATGGTAACTGCCAATTCACAAAGCATTAACTATCAATTTGGGCCAAATAAATTTTTAATCTGTTTGTAAATTAGACTCACTATAAAAAAATGCATACCCAAGACAAAACACACAGCATCACAATAATCTTATAAGCAATAACTAACTGAACATTTTTAAAAGGCAGTAAAAAAAAAATCAGATGTTGCATTTAGGTAAAGCTTATTTGTTTGAGGATTCATTTTACCATGCATGTAAAAGCGGATTCAGTAAAAACAGTTTTAAAATCAGTGTTTCGTAAAACAACGGTAGGTTCTTAAGCAGAAGCATCTATCTTGCTTGATGCTTTTACCAGTATATTCATTAAACTGATGAGCAGTTTTTTTTCTTAGCTCTCTTTTATTTTCAGCTGGACCAGAACAAATGTTCTGGCTTGCTGCTTTAGAGAAGGCGCATTCTTTATTCCTCTCCAGCTGAAATAAGAATGATGAAAGGAGAGGAGCTGACTGCAGACCTTTATTTATCCATCTATTTATGCAATGAAACAGGAGAGGCGTAAAGAAGCCCTTCCCTCTTTGTCTCCTTCTCTTCTTTTCAGTGCTAAGTGAGAAGCTTCAGATCTGATGATGCTCAGCAGCAAAATGACGGCCAATCTCCAGTCGTTGTTCTTTCCACCCATTTCTAATTGGTTTAACTCCCCAGTCCCAGTGTCAAGCAGCCTCCCCCCGAGTGTCTTTGTTTCTGCCTGTTCACATTGAAATTTCCCTGTAATTCTCCTTCCACGCTGAGTTTAGCTCCTGAGAACAGAGAGCGTGTGGACGTGCAGGAGAAAATGGCTGTGGCTTGAGCGGATTAGACTGTAATAATGCTGAAACATTATGGAAAGCAAAGGTCAGACAGGCAGTACCCTGACAAAATTCTTTACACTTGACACTGTGGCTCTCGATTTAATAATATTTGTTATTTACAGATATAGAGACATATTAGATTCTCTTCTTGTAATATTTACTCAATACTGTAATAGTCAATCATGTACTAAATACAGGCACAAATAAACAGATTTTTGATTGATTCTGTAGCATTGACCCCAGGCTGAGAGAATGCCGCTCAATGAGTTTTAAAATGTGTGTCAGTTGGTGGGATGCGGGGGGCATACTGGGTTATTAAATTTTTAAGGATGGCTTTTAGCGCAAAACATGTATGCTTTCTGTTTTTTTTTTGAGATATTAGTTAGTGCTGGATGGCATAGAAACTGCACTCAGGATGAAGGTAAAACTTCCAACTTAGTGAGTCACAAAATCCAGTTTAAACCAGAGGTTCAAAGTGGCAGCATCATCTAATAATGTATCCAGTAAAGCTTGTGTTTTATTTGCACTACGCCACATAATCATTTAATGTTAAATTAATCAAAGTATCAGTTTTACCCTTACCAAGAAGTCAATAAGTGGATTATTATGTGCTAGTGGTCCAGTCATAGTGAAACAGACATGGTATTTCAGATCTTTAACTCAAACCCTGAGGGCCTTATCATCACCTAATTCACTGATTTAAAGTAAAGCAAAGCCAAGCACAAGTTCAGTGTGGACTCATGTGATTATGAGTCGAATGAGTTGAATGGGTTCATGTTAGGCTGGTTGAGTTCCCTCCTGTACACTAAAGAGCTTTCAGGGCCCTGCATGCTATGAGAGGTAATAGATTGTTCAAGTCAGTTAGTGTCAAAAAACGAATGAGTTTGACACAGTGACTCTATAAACCGATTTAACAGCTTATGACTCATTGTTAGAGTTGGACTCTCTTTTGAAACAGATATCATCATTCAGGTGAGGAGACGTGGGTGCATAAATATTTGAGATTTTATCTCAGAAACACTTGGCAAATCAATATTTTATTCACTGGTCTGGAATTTTTTATTCTAATTGGCCAGTTAACACTGGGTCAGCCTTAAAACTAATAACACAGGGTCTTCTGGGTACCGTGAGTTATCTTGACCTTACAATTTACTTACAAATAAATTACATATACACGTGTCTAATAAATAACATATATAAGATTATATTATATATAATAAGTAGCCATGTAAAAAGTTATTAATTTTAATTTACAGCCAGCCAGTTGTTATTGCAAAATAACCCTAAAAGGGTGATCAGGACTCTCGCGAACCTGACTGTACATTATTCCTTTCTTAATGGCAGGCATTATTTATTAGGAAACTATACTGAATATCTGTACTTTTCAAAAAATTAATTTGAAAATCTTACTCTTTCATTTAAGTGAACAAAATGCAGTTAAAAATTTATTACAATTGTGAAAAAGAAATAATTACCGGTAGCCTATTCCATACAAACATAAATTAACAAAAATTTTGTTAACCTTTGTTGTCAACCACTTAAATATTAGCATTTGTATCAAAACATTTCACATTCCTGTAATTATTACATTTAGTACTAAAGTATACCAATATACTATAGTATACTAGTATAATCCACATTCTGCTCTTGTGAGAAAACACTGTCCTCTTGTTTTGAATTATTTTATGTTTTGCTGCTTTTTTTGTCAGAACAAAAGAGGCACCATCCATCTAGCACTGGGGTCACGGGAGCCAAGCTTGGACATGCTCATCTAGACTATGAGATAGAACAGTCAACAGGACTGCAGTAGCGAATTAGACAAGCCCTAATGTTATTCTCTCTCTCTTTCTCTCTCACTCTTGCACTTCACCCTGTCATCTCTTCTTTAAACTTTTAACTCTGCTGGCATCAGCGACTGTCAGTTACAATGATGACTGGTATTCTCCTCAGATTTTAGATCATACTGATATCTTTGACAGCCTTCACACATACAGAACTCTGAAGCACTGGCTGTACGCACTGCCTTCACCCTGTAGCACAAACACACACACACACAGATAAACCCCTGAATTCATCAATGTCAAACACAATTGGAATGGTGTCAAACAAAAATGGTAACACACGCTCCAAATCTGAATTCTGACTGGATGAGCCACCTTGGAAGCAGTTTTACAATGCACAGTCTGCCAAGTTGCTATTGCTTAGTAACCATAAACAGCCTTTAGTTAGGCTAATGAACTTCATAAATTGGTGGTTTATGCAGATTTGAAAAGAGTCTGTGTACTGCAAAGAATTAAACACAGTAATCACATTAATTCTGCATTTTTACTGCTCTATTTTAGAATTAAAAAGCTGAAGGAACTGTTTTTGTGGTCCTGTATTTCTTTAGCAGATTAACACTTGTGAACATGCAGGCTGAATTTCTCTGTCAAATGACACAATTATATGTCAGTGACGTGTGAAGTGCAAGTTTGAAGAAAAGTGTGTGTCTACCTACTTACCAATAACTTAGCATTAACATAAACTATCCTCATTTTAGATCTGCAATGTATTAACTAAACCAAAATGAAATTAATGCAATTTAAATATTAGGGGTAAAACAATATTTAAAACCAAACCAAAAAAAGCTGTACACCACCCACGGCATGTACCGTAGTACTCATGATAAATGTCCCCCGCTACCCAATCCAGCCCTGGCCCATTGTTGAGGTTGACCTCGTTTTACCTCTATTTTATATCAACAAGACAACATCTGTTGTCCAAATCCAGGCAGCAGATATTAAGGTCTTTTATATACCTGCATGCTTTTTATTTCAGCCAAAAACAAAAAGTGCTGAATCAAACCAGTGCTGAATTAAAAACAGTCCTGGATCAAAGAATTAGTGCTGAATTAAAGAATCAGTGCTAAATCAAGGAATCAGTGCTAAATCAAAGAATCAGTGCTAAATCATAGATTCAGTGCTACATCAATGAATCAGTGTTACATCAAAGAATCAGTGCTACATAAAAGAATCAGTACTGAATTAAAGAATCAGTGCTGAATCAAAGAATCAGTGCTGAACTAAAGCCCCCAAGACTGAATCAAAGAATCACTGCTGGTGGCAATAGATCTCAGACCAGAGGAAATGGAGAACGCTAAACACCAGTCAGTGTGATTGCAGGTAGAGTTTCACATCATATCTAATGGTCTCTCCAGTCCATTTCCTTCTTCCTCTCTTTCACCTTCTTCACACCACTCTTTCTTTGGTATTTTTCCATCAGTCTATTTCTGGCAATGGCTGACAAGCTTAGAAGAGATGATGATCACATTTATGTAACAGGCACACACACACATGAGTGAGCACACACACACAGACACACACCCACAGAGAACCAGACAGCACTTATACAAACACTCCTACTGTGTATTACAGCACAGCACAGAGATTATGCCAAATTGGGTTAGTAGAGCAGTCCTGGGTTACAAAGAACAACAAACAAATTCTAAGGAGGGTAGAAGTGGATGGAGGAAGGAAAATAAAATGAAAGAGGAAGAAACAACAAAACAGCCCAGTTTACCAAACTACACCATTGCTTACGACTGATTTTAAAAAGCATATTTAATAGTCGCCTGCCGGGCCTAATAAGGGGTCTATTGGTACCCAGTGTGAGAGGAGAAAATGACAGTTGTGCACCAAGGGGGGGAAAGAGCGGGAAATCACATGAAGAGATCACAGAGAGGCTGTGTTAGCAGTAGGATAACAGGGCTTAAACCTCCAAAGGGATTAATAAAATCTAGTTTCCAGGGACTCTAGTATATGTGAGTTTAGATGTCTGTGTGCATCAGCCAGAAAACACAAACAACACTTCTGTATTTTTGTTGGTATTGTGTTAGTCAATTTAGCAGTAAGAAAAGCCATAGACTGTAAATAAAGGCAACTGCTGTTCTGTCAATAATCTATTTATTAAACCATCTGGTAATGTACAGATGCATTGTGGGAAGCTGCGAGTACAGATTCTTATGCAATATGCTGCTCTTGGGAATCACCCACGACATGTTAGCACAGCAGCAGTTAGAGATTATCTCATTTACAGCAAGAGAAAAGGTGACAATGTCAGGTTTCTAATGCATACTGCCCTCATCTGGAATACAGGAGTAAATTCTGGTAAAAAAATCATGTGTGTAAAAATATGGACCTTTGCACAGCATCACAGCATCAACAAGAGAAACATGTTAAAAAGAAAATGTCTCCTGGCGATAATGTTTTTATATACACAAGCACAAAAGATTAATGCGCAGAAGGAGAGGCAAACAGAGAAATAGCAGAAAGAGAGAATTAAATACACTTTGAATATAGACCTTATATAATCCAAATCACTAAGGATTAGCTTCATATTATATAAGCCCACAGCTCCACTCTTTGCTCCCTCCCATCCGGATGCTGCATCTGTCAAATTACTCATTTCAGCCACTGCCAGGTTTCCACTACCAACAATCTCACTATATCTCCTCTCTGTGCTCATGATCACTCAATCCTCAGTGTACATTCCATAATCTGCATCAAATGAAATACTTTAGCCCAGTGTCTTTATATCTGTGCTGCCCACTCTCTCATAAAACACAAGAAAAGGTGATTGTCTGAATGCATTGGTGGACCTGGTGTTTAATTTTATGTTAAGATAAACTGCTCCCTAAAAAATGTCTACTGACGCTCAGCCATGTATTATATATTATGAATAACACCCAAAAGTAGCACATTGACTCAATAGAGTGAGACACCTGGTAAGTAATCTGACTGTGCTGTTTCACCCAGAGAGGCAAGTGGTGTGACTGAGAGTGTCTAATGCATCCAAGTCACCAAATATCAAACACACACACACACACACACGTTTACTTGTGTCTAAATGGGGATATTCCATAAACTATTGTTTTTATACACAGCTATTTACAAACAATATAACCTAACTCCAACGCACACTCTAACCCTAACAGAAAACGTTCTGCATTTTTACAATAAAAAACATTGTTTTTATTTTGTTTTCATTTATTTTTATTTAACTTTACTTTTTTAATAGTGTTTTTACGAATAAGGATGTTCCCAAAAAGTTTTGCTCAGATTTGACAGGTTTTGCACTTTTGGCTACCCATTGATCCCCAGCATATGGTTAAGTAACACAACATACACAACAGCCAGCCATAACATTTTAACTTAACCAGACACCTAACAGAGCCAAACATGATGAATATGCATCTTCAGCTCTGTCACACTTGACAGATGTTTATCTAACAAACTAGTCAGCAAAGGTGGAGGCATTTGTGTTTATAACTGCATTAAAGCTCAGAGAGGGAACATTTAACAGAAAATGTTTAAATGGTCTCTAGGCTTAGATTCAGGCTGTCCTACAGGCTGCTGTGTTTAAAAGGACAGAGTCTGAGTTTAATGGAAAAATGGAATAGCTTTATTGACGTCATCTCCGTTTTAAAATTCCACATCAGTGTTACTTTGGATGCAGATTTCCCTGGGCCACAGTCATTTCTCCCTGCTTCCTCCACTGCTGCTTGCTCTCACCATATCAAATTCATCAAAGATTGCTCATCAGCAAGAATCTTTCTGCCTTCAAACTAATCCAGAACACTAATGCAGCCATGCAGAGAAATGACATTCTGAGGCAAAAGTTATCTAATTGTTTCCTCTCTCTGTTCGTTAACAAAAATGAATGTGCACCTTTCCAGTTTGGAAAGTGATCTGACATAACGACTAATTCAGGACAGTACTGATACACTACATAACAGGTTTGCCCTGTTTCCCAACATCACACCAAAACCTTTCCTCACATACACGATAGTGTACAGAGAGTGAGAGAGAGAGAGAGAGAGAGAGAGAGAGAATAAGAAGAATAGTGGACATAAGCAATTGCATTGTTGTCTGTTGTTCTCCAGAAAATCATTTTCACCAAAGGATATATTATACAGGCTAGACTGAAGGACGAGTCGTCACAAGTACTTTATCTTAGCACCTCAACTGCGCAAATGAAGATAAGAGTTTTCGTCCTGTTGAGAGATATGTTTTTTTCGTGCAATGGTTTTGTATGTCTTTTTTTTAACCACAATTCAAAACTTTTTTTATAAAGACCACTGTTTGTGTTATAATGAAAGATGGGTGTAGTAAGCTGTAATTTAACACAACTGTGTTACAGGACAAAGGTATTTTTCATAAATTTTAAGTCAGGTTGTTAAATTTTCATTAGAGCTTGTGTTTTAAATACTGTATTTGTATAGCTATTTAAACTCTAATTAATATTTTGAAATTTCTGATGTCATAAACAGTGGTTGGATCATTTGGATGTCACTGTCATTTTCACTGTCACTGTCATAATCACGTAATTTTGAAGGTCAAAAAGGTCAAAGACACAACAATCGGTATTTGTATAATACAAATTCATCATTGGTTGAACGTGACTCAAACAGGGTAACAGAACATACTGAACATTCAAAAACTGAACTAGCACTTCCTTCTGATCACAGTGATTATAGTAAAACGTCAACATGAAGGTCTAGGTTAGCAACCAAGAGATTGGCATAAACAACTTCAGCTCTTCTACTGTACATGCTAAACTGTATTTTTACACTACAAGACATATAATGCTAGATTACTAGATTAAAATGCTAGATTAGTTAATCAAGAAAGCACTTTTAGAAGGTCTATTTACAAAGATGTTTAACAACTGATTTCAGTTTGTCTCTGCTACAGCATATCACATAGCAGCTCTTTTACAGATGTTCTGTGTAAGTGTAGATGAACCATCTGCCAGTGGGAAAACTGTCACTAAAGACAAATAGTAGCCTGGCTTCAGTCCAGTAGCCTAATGAATTAGATGTTTATTCCTACCTTGCAGAGGCCACACATTATGGCCAAATGACCTACTCTGTATGCAAAGAGGAAAAGACATATTCTCCTGCCTAGGACAATGCATGTGTGATTATTCTCAAAAACTTTGGACAATTATTTTCAGTAATAACTGTTTGTGTATGTGTGTGTGGTTAGTTAAGGTCAGCTGGGCAGTTAAACAATGTGTGTGTGTGTGTGCATAATTTTTTTTAACAATGACTAAATACTACTTTTTGCACTTATTTATTTTAACATAAAGGTCATGTAACACTAATAAAGCATATCTTTACATAATGAGTTCTGCTTAACATCCTTTTTTAATAATAGGAAGTACACAGTAGATACTGTGCAGGATAAAGTAAACATTGATCTAGTTTTCTTTTAAACATAGCCATAGTCTTTTACAGATGTCTTGCAGTATTAATTCTGTTCTCATGCAGATTCAGGGATTGGAGGTTTTAGACATTTACTTTATTACAACATAGCAGCATTTTACTTCACTAATCGTAAAGGTCATAATAATGCTAGTCTCAGTTTAATATCAGTGAGCCAGCACAGACCACATAAAAGTTGAATGAATGTTAAAGAATGTTTAATTCACTCACTTTTTGTGCTGAATTAACAATGTGCTGTTTAAAATTAAGGCTTGTCTGCCAGCTGCTCTGACATCATTCAACAAAAGTGCAACTTTCTGCTTTTGCCACAGAATGTGCATCCATCCAGGAATGTGTGATTGTGTGTGAGAAAGGAGACACACAGAGAGAGTGTTGCTGTATGTGTGTGTGTTCCTCCAGCTGCACAGAAAGGAGGATGTTTAGACCTGCATGTGTGACATGACACTCTGACAAATGATAAAAAGAGAATCTTATTGTTTAGACTGGACCTTTGTTCTGCAGCATACACAGTGAAATACAGTCAGCACAAATGTCTTTTCTTGTCTTTTTTTTTAAAAGGTCAACATGTGTACTGACAATTTGTCCTATGAAACATTAAAAGAGAGCCACATTTAAGTAATAACAAACACCAAGTCATTAACATTTCTGTCACAAGAACGTTATTAACATTATTAGTGATAATTGCGTCATCACTTCAAACTTTATTCAGAGAAAGCAACAGTTCACAAAACAGTAAAAAAACAATTGAGTACACAGCACACACTTCAGGCACTTAACTCATTAATCAGCCTTCAATAGCCTTATTGCACAACCAATATTCAAAGATATTTCATAAGAAACCTGTGTGTGGGGCTGAATGTAAATGTAAACAATCTAGCAGTTCTTTGGTACTTGCTGTGGGGGAAACAGGAGGCTGTGGATAGAGACTCATTCCAGGGTTACAGCCTTGCAGGGAGAACACAGAGTACAGTGCAATTTTTTAAGATGAAACTTTACCCCAGGGCCTGAAAAGCATTCTCCTGGAATCTCACTAAGCAAGAAGGTAAAAACAGCAAAGTCTTGTGAATGTCATCTTAACTACATGTTCCTCTCTGACTTGAAGTGAGTTACAAGGTGAAACTAACTTCAACCCAGTCATGGAAAACACCAGCTTTGCTGTAAAAAGATTAAGACAGTAACTTTTAAACAGAGTTTTTATTTGGGATTTCAAACTAAATACAATTATCTTATTGCCAGAAAATAAACTAAACCCTTACATGACAAATTAACGATTTCTTGAAACTACTGACTTTGGTAAATGAGAGTGAAATGAGATTCGTAACATCCAAGTACATCATGTAATCAAATATTCCAACAGATGGACAAGGCATTTCTTCCTACCTAGAAACAGCTAATGATTTATCTACTTAAGAGCTGTGCTTTCATATAGTCAGCTATTCAACAACCCCATTTATAATCACTTCAACATTCTGCACTTTTGAACCACCTAAATCTGCAGGAATTCTCAGGTTACAGTGAAGCCTGGCAGGAAAAGCTAACTAACCCAGACTGAATAAATCCTTTGAAAGATCCTACATATGCTCTGTATGATGGAGACACCTTTTCTTACTGCACGTCCATTCTCTGGCCACAGTAACTGCTTTTGAGACTGTGGAAAGGAGTCTGCCTGGCAGCATGTGATGAGCTGCACCTGTAGCCAATTATGCTTGTCAACACTACAGTAACACTCAATTGCAGTACGTAAAGAGCGTATTTTTGTCTCTGTGAAAACGTGTGTTAGTGTATGTTAATGTTTCTGTGTTTCCACAATTCCAGACAAGACTGCGTCATAGCCACCTCTAAAACCCCAGTCGCCAGGCTGCTGGAAACTTCCCGTTATTCCCCTTGTTGAATAAGGTAAGTATTCGACAAGGGCCCTGTAGCTCAAATACAATTTAATGATGGCAACATCTACTACACCTATTTTCCAGAATATTTACTCAAAATTCACAAACAAAAATAGTTTAAGGCGATTGTTGGGTTTTTAACACTTAAAACTTTTGTTGTTCAGCCAAGTAGATACAGTTACTGGCAGATACATTGATTAATAACAATGTATTTTGTCTGTTTGAACATCATGTCTGATACAGATACTTTCCTTTGGCACTTGGGTACTAAATCTGGTTGCAGCACACTCATAAGGACAATCCTGACAGATTTTCTTCTCTAAAATCTTAAACATGCTCACACTATAAGATTGCAAAATCATGGTGCATCTCACACTACAAGATATTATTAAGATTAGTGTGCCAGAGGGAATGCTTCACATGATCTCACAGGGAAGCAGATGTGAACAAATATAGACTGTGATGTAATTATTATTATTATTATCACCGTTATTAACCATCTTTACATTTGCTGGCTAGTGTGATAACATCTTTCTACACGCATGTGGTATATTTAAAACCAAGGCTTTTATCTTTGATTGAACAGTAATGATAATGTACGGGTAAAACAGGCAGTTGCGTTGTTGCCACACTTTAACAACCCGTTTCTCCATCTCCACTGTCTTATGGACCCGTAAATCAGCTTGATTCACTATGGCTATTTCATAAAGTCTGTTATTCACCTCCGTCTCTCACTGACTATTGTGAAAGTACTGATGCAATAATCCCAATTAAAAATATTAAATATCAAACATGTTTGATATGATCAGAACCCCAATGTGTCTCAGAGCAGATCAAGAGGTGTAAGATTTGATCTGCAAATGCCTCACATTACCCCATGATCAGGGCCAAATATTAGACCCAATTGAGGTTCCGGACCTGATGTCCAACTTTAAGCGGACATAAGATGCTCAGAGATGGCCTTGTACAATTTTGAGTGCTAGGGTTTGTGTAACACATGTTGTCTACCCCTAGGCCCACCATCTTCACTGGGGTAAAGAATTTGAGGAAATGCAGAATAACATCAGCTAGTAACATTATTAGTATGAACCCCCTGCATTGTGTAAAATATGGAGCTTGTAGAGAGACAACTGAGAAGCAGGTTGTTAGCTACAGTACATGAAGAAGTATTCTTAAAGAACAGTTCACCCAAACATGATATCTAATGAACACAAAAAGGAGATATTATGAAGAATCCTCAGTCACCATTTGTCATATAGACAAAAAATGCAGTCTGTCTCTAACATTCTGCCCTTTGTGTTCCTTTTAAAGAAACCGTTCCCCCAAAAATGAAAAAATAGCCCATATGTTTCTCCAGTTTATTATTAAATGTCTTCTAAAGCAAAACAATACGCTTGTGAAAGAACATGCTTCATATTTTGAGCGTATTAAGCGATAAATACATCGCGTATCCATGTTAACAAACAGATATACATTAATGGACAATGGAAAGGGGCCCAGAGAGACTAATGTTAACACCAAATAAATAAATGCACAAATGGGTGTTTAATTAGGTTGTCGCTAAGTCGCTTTGAATTAATGCGTCTGGCAAATGTATAAATGTATGTATGAGGCATTCAAAACAGAAAACACTTTGACTCATGAACGTTGGGTTTTTATACAGTTTTCTCACTTGCACAAAATGCAATTACTCTTTAATACCAGGTGATACAGTTGCCCATGCCGCAAGCAGGAACGAGCAGGAACACTGGAGAATATACCTTAGCGGGTTAGGAGCGTCAGACCTCACTTAAACTCCTCGGGCGCCGGATCCATAAGCTACCTGCCCCCGTTCTCTAATTACATAATCGGACAACTAGACAGCGAACAAAAACACGGCGATCGTGTCAACAAACGGGGAAATAATGTTCCACACTCCTTACTGACATGTTATTCTGTTGCAAGTACCAGACACAAACATAAAATTGTGTACACAAGCAGTAAGGACGTGAAAATATCCCTTCATATCTTCTCCTGTATGTGACCTGTTACATAACAGCGCTACACACACACACACACACACACACACAAACGCAAAGACAGCTCAACGCCTGCCAGAGACAGGGGCGGCTTTCAAAACTAAGCGAATTGCCTTCCTAGACAGCATTTTCGGCAGCATATCATGTCCAAACGCGCTGTCTAGGGCACAAGCTCACTATATTTTGAGACACAGCCCCAGACATGACTGCCAAAGCGAAGCGGACCTAAAATCTGCTCGGACTAAACTGTCAACTATGATAGTGCACCGAATGACACATTAACCGACATTTCTTTGACTTATATCTTCAAATCAAAGGCAGACAGAAGGGGTGTGGTTGTCCCATGGAAAACAAACGGCTTTTTGCTCATTTACACACTATGAAATCACTGCTTTGCTATGCAAATACAGTCCTGTCTATGCTAGCCTAACATGTAGGCGAAACAGACTAAAGTGAATATTGCATATATCTGTATTTTATTATACAGTGTTTGTCATTTTGGCCACACTGCTGTCTGTCGTCGACTACACGCACAATAAAAAACACTGGTAGAAAACGCAGTGATAGTCGTAAAAAAATGGTAACGCTGCTTCATTAACTAGTAAACAAAATGTGACTAATAGATCAGAATTGACAGGTAGCCAATGGCCAGAAAACCTGGACTCATATTTCTCCATACGCCCAAGACTACATTGTCGCCTCATGTTCAGTAATTGTGTACAAGCGCTTTACTATCACCACCAGGCCTACATCTACGTAAAACAAAATGATTTTCATGTTAAATTCACTGTGAATTTAGGGTTAATGCGAAACACATATGGAAGACAAATGCAAGGACTTCGGGGTTTAAAAATACGCTTCCCTGCAATGTATTTTTTCATTATAACTTTATGAAGCAGCGAAATCATTTACCATCAAGTTTCTTCTTTAACCTTACCCTTGTTGGTACTTGAGCAACTCTGCCGCCTAACTGGTGCTGGTTTATCGGTTTCAGCCTTGCTGTTTAGTTTCACCGGGCTGTCCTCCAACGAAGTGCTCGCTTCATAAGCGTTCTTGTCCGGCACTGTGACGGACTCGGGCGGAGACTCCATATTTATCTGCAGGTACTAGTAACTGTTACAATAGGATCGATTTCTAGCACAATTTCAATACCGTTTACATCGTCTATTGGCGCGGGTTGCATTTGAGCGTGTGACAGATCTATTAGTGTTCGTTGGAGCGGGTGTGGTCCTTCTGTCCACAGACAGCGCTGTTGAGCGCAACTCGCACCACCATACGCGTATAACGTCGAACAATCCACATTAAATCAAGTTTGTGAGTTCATCTTTAAAAATTATTTATAAATATCTAATAATGGCAGGTAGCCCATAATCCGCTTGAAACATACTTACATAGTGTGCATAACACACTGACAGAGCACAATTTGGGTGAACACTTTAAAATGCATTTTCAAAAGTATGCGAAATATTAATTTAATATTTGCTCTGTCGAGTGGCTAACCTTGAAATGTTTTTGTTGTTAATGGTCAAAATTTGCAGTTGTTTGGGTGTCATTAGTTTAGTTAGATTTTTTTTTAATAAAATCACACAGAATTTGTCTTGTCTTAAAGCGCTTGCTCTCACTCGGACACACACACACACACACACACACACACGCGCGCGGGCCAGTTAATACGATGCTGACGTACTTCCGCTACGAGATGTAATGCATGGACCTCATACTGTCGTAAGGCATATGTTCAAAATTAAGACAACCAGTGATGCCAAGCCTACAACTTGAAATTCACTTACAATTACAGTGACATTACCATTTTACAGCAGTCTTAATTAAAAATTAGGATTCTGTATCAGATATTACATAATTTTACTGTGCTGCACACAAGCATTGAACTAAGAGGGTGTAATTATAGCTACATGTAGCTACAGTATGCTACGTTTCAGCAAAGAGCTTTCATTGAGTGTCTGATAGAATCAGAAAATGTATATGTAAAGAATGCTTCACACACAGAAATATGATACATGTGGTGCAAAACAGAGACACTTAAAACCATGTTTTCTCTTTTGGAAAGCATATTGTATATAAAGCACAAGCATGACAATTACATTACACTATATGTAGACAGTGTGTCCGCTGTCTACATACAGAGGCATTTGTCTGTGGGTTTATGTCTGGTTTACTGATGCATAGGAAGTACTGTGGGATAGGAAAGAGGGCATGGGATAACCAACCTCTTACCGCTTTCCTGCCCACACCAGGCTAAGCGGGTCATCTGCACCCATATACAGGAAGCAGTTTCTTAGCAACATGGACATAATCTACTGTCAGGTGCTTTGACCCTACATTCACTGTACATCACTCTGGAAAAAGTGTAATAATGCGGCATGACTTCATAGGAATAACTTGCCTGGCATAGAGACACACACCCTTCATTTCTGTATTGGTTACTCCCAAACAAACAAGTAACCACAAAGGTAGACTTCAGTTCTTATCATAGACTCCACCTCAAACAGCAGGTGTGGCCTGGCATTTTAACAGTCTTTGGAACAGCAGTGATACAAATACAGACTTTCACCACATTTAGTCATAATACATCCTGTCTCTCTGGTGAATTACTAATTGCTGTGCAAGGGACATAAAAGAAAATGAGGAACACTTATCTCTGTAACATAAAACATCAGAAGAGACCAAATTCATTGTACTGTTACAGGCAAGAGCACCAAATACCATCCTTTTTGACTATGTATATATTTATTATATACAGTAAATGTATGCAACTCACATGATTTAGTGTTTTGTGCAAGATAATCTTGAACAGAGAATGTGTGCTCAAAAATTAAAACGTTATAGCATTCATTCTTCAAACCCATATGACTTTCTTTCTTCTGTGCAACACACATTGATGTTTCTACAAGTAGGGAAAGTGCTTTGGACTGACAATCACCAAAGCATTCTAGGCATTTCTTTTTGTGTTTAACAGGAAAAGAAAGACATACAAGTTAACGAAAAGAGGGAAAGTAAATGTCAACAGAATGGTAATTTTTGGTTAAACTAAGCATTACATTATTTTTTGTAATAAATCTCATTAACAAAATAATCTCATTTGCCACCCTGTTTGTTCTCTTCTATTATTTCTAAACTCCCAGACACTAGTAAAACAAGAAACTAAAGGAAAATTGTTTAAATCCTGTTATACATCCAAAATACTGAGAAACATCAACAAATCAATCAAATCCAAAAACACAGTGGATTTACTTTTATAATTTTATACATTTTCAAAAATAAGTTTTTGATCAAAGGTCAGTACACATCTGATCAATGATCAGTACACATCTGATAATTTACATGCTATAGACAGTAAATTAATCTAAGAGAATTTGAGCACACAGTTTAGGATGCTGTATTTAATCTGATTCAGTTGTTGCCCATTTTGATGAAGCGTTGCGATTTCTGCCGTGCCATCTTATACTGCTGGCGTGCAAACTGGGCTTTCTCGATTCCCTCTTGTAGTTTCTGTTGAATGTGAAGCAAAAGAGGTCTAAAAAGCCAGTTTGTTCTTGACAAAAAACGAAATCCAGAAATTTTATTCCATGTATAGTCATAAAAGCACAAGAGCTACAAAACTAGAGCAACCTGTGTAACTAGCTGTAATCATGCATAGCATCTAAGAAACAGCAAGCTTGATGTAAGATGCCCAGTATGTATTGAGTAAACTACTAATGTAATGTATATACTACATTACTAAAGTAATGTATATAATGAGTAAACTCAAACTGATGTTTGAGTAATGTTTCAACAGCAGTTTAAATGGTTAAATTTAAACAGTCCAGTCTTAAAGGTAATGTTGTCTGTTTTAAGTTTACCTCAGCCATGCGTGCATTTTTCAAGTGTATCACCCTGACTAGCTCCTGTCCATCCTTCTTAATGATGTTCAGTTTGTTCTGCTCCTGCACCAACACCCACAGTGGTTTAAAGCAATGTAGATTAATTATACATTTAGTAGAGTGATGTTACAAAGCATGTACAAAAATCAGTCTACCAAGTTAATGTAATAATGTCCCACTAATGCTAATAATAGCATTTATGTACCCGGTAATAAATCTTCAACTCTCCTCCCTCAGCACATGGAGGCCTTTGGAAATTCTCAAACTGACATTCCCATTCTTTATTGAAATGTCCAATCAAATCGATCTCCTTCACACACATCACTCTCCTGCATGATAAATGAACCAAAACACACACAGCAATATGCAGTGAAATCTGAAAAAATGCACACGTTATTCCTTTATTTCTCTGTTGAAAACTATCTGGGGTACCTGTTGGTGATAATGATGCTTGTTTTTCTGTGCCCTGGATGCTTATAATGTTCTCTGAAAGCCTCTCCGTCCAACAGTTTAATCTCAGACCTCTGAAAAATATACATGCTAAGTACAACTGGCACACAAACACATAATTGCTTTGGTGACCGTGTTAATATACTTTCAGCAATTAGAAAAATGTATACTTTTTAAATGAATAATTAGCATTCAGTCAGAAATGTAAAAAAAACAATCATGTGAAAGAGTACTGATTTATTCCAGATGATTTTTTTGTGACAAATCACAGAAACCAAGCAAGTTTTTCAATCAATACAATTACGACACATAAAACAACATTAAAACAAACGATTACATGACACTTAGGAACTGTTATATAAGATAAGAATATAAAGTAAATATGAGAAATACAACAAACATTAATTTCAACATGCACTGTAAACATTATATATATTATATATAACATATATAACATTTTATATAGATTGTAATATTATCAGACTTGAAATACAAGGTTTGTATTTACAAACATGCATTTAAAGAAATTAAAATGAAGTGTAGAAAAATACACAAACTTTGCCAGTTCCACATCCTATTTCTAACAAATGTAATCATTATTAAAATATTACAAATGAAAACTTATTATTGTTTGCTGGCATGTGGCTCCTACCTTGTTTTTCTAAATTTCAAATAAAATATATTGGAAAAACAGACACAATAATATTGACTATGAGGTCGTGATTGGATATATTTGGTATGAACTGATAAAAAAGATAAATTGATATAAAACTGATATAAATGTCTGAGGTATAATACTGAAATTAATTTGGTAAAAATTAATATCAGAGATAAAATCAAACCTAGATTGGAAACACAGCAAAGCTGTAAAGATGCACAAGACAGATGCAGACTAAGGATATTATATCATTCCCTAAACAAACAGTTTGACATTCTGTTGTGGGTTGATCAGAAACATTTTAATCTTACATTAGATATCCAGCTTGTTTAAGTGCTAACATATCATTCTCAATTGTCCTTAAGTACATGGATCTACATGGAATATTCCCAACCCACCCCCCACCCACATTTTATGCTTCCTCAGGCTGCATTTGGGAAAGGATAGAAAAGAGAGAAAAAGGATATGTTAAATAACAAAAGAACAGAGAAAACAACAGTACAAGTACAGAGTGAGATTAAATATTTGGAGTGAGTGCAGCTTTTAAATATGTTATCAGTTTTAATGAAGCAAAACAGTAATTGTAACCATTTGAAATGAATTTGGATAAATTAGTCAAGCTTTTTGTCAAACCATAAAAGACAAACAATAATTTGGTTATTGTTTCAACCTCTTTTTAGTGATTGTCAGTAGTAATTATTTTAATATTGATTAAAATCTTCTCTTGGAGGTCTAGTAGCCTAAAGACCTCACCTGAAAAAGGTCATAGCCCTCCGACTCATGGTGATCATATGGCCGTATGATGCCATCCTCTCGTATGAGACGTATGGGCCGTAATTTAGTCACCTCCTCAGTCGATTCCGCCACCCTGCAAATCAACGGCCAGCAACTTTACACATTAAATTATTCTCACAAAGATCTTTTATATATTTATGTAAAATGTGTGGACAATGGGTGAGTCATCCTTAAGAACAAGTAGTGAACTAAATACTTTCAATTAAAAAGCATGCCTAAACCACCTTAAACGTAATGCATCTTAAGAGTTATTTACCAGCATAAATTTATAGCTTACAACAAAGTGTCTTTGTGCCATTGCATGCAGTATCTAATTCCTTAAGCCCTCTCTCACCTTTGGTTACTTCTATAGTGCGAGCATGAAAAAGCAATGTGATTAGTTTATATACTCTCTATAGTGCTAATCAGAACGGTGTAAAAGATGGAGTGTTTGATGAATGGACAAATGGATGATTAAGCATATACGCCACAGAATCACTGGGTGTAGATGCTCGGAGGAGTTTAGTGGAATCACTGTTCCAGCTCATTGTGAAAGGAATTGGTATGAGAAAGCCGGGGGGCGGGAACACTGCCAAACACAACGGATTGGCCGCTCATCTTTCAAGAGCAGAATTAATAGCATGGGTGGACGATGTGATTGGTTAGCCTGGTCACTGACTGCCATTGAAATAATGATGCTTCTTTTGCCATTGGTGGAGGAGTGCCTTGGTAACACAAGGCAACAACTTTGCAGTGCTGTATCATAGAGTCCAGTGTATCAGCAGTGCAGTGAGCTCGTGCAGTGGATTGGTCTGACAAGCAGGGCAGTCCAAGAGAGAAATGAGGACATCAGACTTCTATTATTGCAATATAATAACTGTTCAGACTATCTATACATCAGAGGCTATATTACTGAAACTTCCCCAGTCTATCATAAGTCTTTTGTGTTTACTGTTAGCCCAACTTAAATCACCATGGTTAATAACAGATAAGATCCTATTTAGAATGTTTCAGTAATATGGCCCTATGATTACTGCTTACATATAATAGATTAAAACATTACATAACTTTCAAAACCTTTTGTTGTATTCAAATAACTACTAAATGACCCCTTTTCTTCAACATAGTTAAAATGAGATGTAAACAGAAGTCACACATTATGGCCTGTGTCAGCATGTGTGCGTTATCACTGTATTTCCTTTATTACATGCATTATCTTTGCTCCTGTCTGTGCTGCTCTGCTCATTAGACTTTCCATCAGCCTCAAAATGCACCAGTGAAAAGGGGTGTGGAGATCAGAAGCAATGTTACAATGGTGGGAAAATAGGCACATTGATTAATCCAGTTATAAGGGGATTCTTGAACTGTACTTTGCACCACAGCTCACATCCTTCGCTTCCCACAATGCAATGCTTACCTTTCAACCAATCCCACCCTGTAGATTGAAAATTAATTCATGCCACTAAATTCTCAATTTTTGGGGGCCAAGGAAACAGACAATCCCAAGCAAACCCGACTGAGTAAATGCAGAGGAATGCATTCTGCATTATATTTCTTAATAACATAGACATGACCTCAAACATACACACACAGCCAGTCCTTCAGTCATCCAGACCTTAACACACACATCTTTGCACATAAACACTCACATCCATACAAATACTCACTGAACTAAAAGAACAAACACATCCAGGAATTAACTTATGAAAAACATGAAAGTCACAAAATTAGTAGACGCACAGGAAAACAGAAGCAACACTACACTGAAAACAAAAAACATTAAAGACAATAAAGACAAAAGAGACACAAAAGATGACACAGACACCATTACGTACATCTCATATGACAGACAGTATTAAAAAATACTATTAAGTATTCATATTTTTGCTAGCATATCTGTTTTAGACAATACATTTTGTAGTATTACCGTCCAAACACTGATCACCTTTACAGAACAGATATCATTAATCCACTCACTCTTTCAAATAATATTGTGTCAGCATTTGTTTTTATTTAGAGTGATAAATGATACATTCTCACTGTCCTAGCAGGAAGTAGATGCGACTGACTAGAGGGGGTGGAAGTAGCCCCAGGACTTCTACATTGTGATACAAATGAGGAAAATCTGGCCCTATTAAATTACTTATGGACGTACTATGACTACATTTAAGATATGTATAAGTTTGTGTGCATATGTCTCACCTTTGAATGCCTTGAAAAGTACTGCTCGCCATGTCAACGATGCCCCCTGTAGGTCTGGCTACCACTCCAACCAGGCCTTTCCCAATGCCCTTGAAGAAACCTGCAGCCCCCTCTTTCTTTGCCCCTAAACCCACAGTACATTACTGTATTTTTATGTCTTACTACACACAACCAAGTTTTTCTACATTTAAGAATAATATTACACTCTCCGTCCAACAGTCCAACATATATTATTATATTTTAGCATCTTAAAAAAACTCTAAATATATATTGAAATATATTGAAACATTTATTTATTGCTATTAATTAATCTGATCTGTTTTTCTATACAATATAGTAATTGTTGTCAGTGATAAACTGCCATACCTTCCACCGGTTTGGTCACAATTCCTGTTACTCCACCAACCACTCCCTGAAGGAGAACACAGACAAATGAATTCAACAACGTCAGACATGATGTAACAGCCCTACATATACAGTAAACAGAACAGAAATTAAAGTATGCACTGATTAATAGCTCTGTCATGCCATCATAGTTTCCATTCAAATATCTGCATAGATTAAATTTTTAAGTCTGTATTTGAGTGCTTGTGTAGGAACTTATTTTCAGTACCTTGAGAAAGCCCTTGCCCCCTTTAGCCAGACTCTCTCCAAAATCTTTAGTGGGTCTGTTCATCTCCTCCCTTCTTTTCTGCTGATACTCTTTGTCCATAGTGATGGCAGCCAGGCCTTTGCCCACAGAGCCTGTAATACGAGACACCATCCCAGCAGCACCCCCTAGAAAGCAAACACAACGTAATATAGTCAGAATTCTCAGTGAGGGCATGTATGTTTGAGAGAGAAAAGCAGAAAGCCTTACCAACTGTGTGTCCCAGTAAACTACGAACACCAATAACAAAACCTTCTGCAAATTCTTCAGGTCCTTGAACAGCCCCCTGGGAACCAAACCACATAAACATTACCAGCCTTGAATATACCACACAAAACATAACTTGATTAAAAATCTCCAGTGTACGGGAGAATTATAAGCTTTGATCTACTCAGTTAATGATGAGATTATGTTTATCCGCACATTAAAGCAGAAGTTTACATATGTTTGTCTCAGACCAGGCAGCTCTGCTCTGGCATGACCGTTTTTTCCACATTAAGTAGGAAAAATACATAGTATGTGTCTGACCTGGATGGGCTCATAAAAGAATGCCTCTACACCTTCTGATAAGCCACGGATCAGTCCAAAAGGATTTCCAAGAACATCCAAACCCAAAACCAGAACATACATCTGCGTCAGGAACTACAAGAAATGAAAGAAACTGTGAACTTCTGAACTTATTTTAGATACAATGCTATAAACTGAATAAAGTACAGTAGATATACATTTGGTGTATAAAATGTGTATTTGGATAACCCACTTGTTCGGTGTAGTGTCTGATCACCGCCCACATCAGTTTCTCTCGCCGGTAAAACTGATATTTCACTTCAAAATAAGCCAGTCTGGATAAAGAGTGAGAGAAAAAGGTGTGAATCAGAGCTCATGTGAATTGCATTTCCAAACAAAGCAGTATTAGAGTGCATGAGGGTGAAAATCTCACTTGAAGATCAGATCATCCACATCAGTGAGCGTTGCCCCAATGCTTTTGAGGAGGAGGTTGACAGACTGGATGGCGACCATCTCGCCCTGCTCAGATTCATCTCCACTGGAGCCCAAAGACAGACTCAGATGAAGCTATAAAAATACATGGTCTCTTAAGTTGTTCATATCCTGTGTTTGTTGATTTAGTCATTTCATTCTGTCTTTCACATGTAAGCAGTTTACTATTTGTACATTACTTTAACACCGAATTAATGCTGCAATATATAATCATTTGATTATTGTCTTGTGGCTCAATTCACAAGCATTGTGTCCTCCGACGAAATTTCAGAAGGACCTATGCCACTGTCCAATCAGTATGCGGAAGAGTATGTGGAAGACTGACACAAGGGAGCAGACCTCATTTAATTTTTGCGAGACGTAATCTTGAGGAGAGCATGTGCTGTGCTTTAGAATGGACTGTGCTGCTGGTTCATTACTTTAATAGGTGAGATGTGGAAATGCTCGAAGAAGCTCAGGCCCGAGGTGTCTGTCAGGGAGCTCTCCATCAGCTGAGCCTGCAACGCCTCCAGATCCTTCTCAATCAGCTTATTCTGATGTACAGAGAAATACATACTGACATCTCCAGTCCTCTCCACATGCATAGATACCCACATCGCATAAAGCCACACACATGATTCAAGCAAGGAAGCAGAAGAATATGTGTCAGGTCTTATTATTAAAATGTGTTTAAGACCTTGTGGAGGTCCTTTTATAAGCGCCAAAATGTCACAGAGGCTCATGTTAAAGGGATGCCTTAGATACCTTCTCTTTACTGTCCTGGGAGTCGCTGGTGGGTGTGAACAGGGCGATAATTGCCCCCAAGAAACCCTGATCAATCTTTACTGCCATCTCCTGCACTAATGCCATAAAGTACCTACAGATAAACACAGTTCACACAGGATAATTCTTTTAACAATATGGTATGATTAGCTCATCTGATGAGTGTAATTATGGATTAGCACATGTGACACTGTGACAAAATAAATTGAAAACCATGTGATCACAACTTACTTAAACTGCATAACTTGGCTGTGCTCATTAAAACGTGTGATGATGCTTACGTCAATAAACGGCTTTGGTTCTAAAGACAGACATTTGAGATCTTGTGTTCATACCCACAAAAATACAAACACTTTAAATATAAATAAGATGCAGTTGAGATGCAGTGTTGTTCATACCTGAGTCCTGAACAATAGATTTTGGAAGCGGAACAGGATGAAACACAGTGGGAAATATTGCTCCAGCCAGCTGATTATCCACCTGGAAAAAATGCAGAACAATAATGTGATAACATCTGAACTACTGCCCAAAATACCAGATGTGTGATATGCAACAGGAAACATTGTGTCACCTGCAGCCAGTACAGCTGTGCTCTTAAACTCCTCTGATGTGGCGACTGTTTCAGCTCAATGTGAATGCCAGGCAGGAAGTTTCTCCTTATAGTGCAGGAAAATGGCTGTCTCATTAACATGGGCACCCTTCCAAAGTTCACCTGTTTTAATAAAGTAAAACCAAAAAGAATCCAACAAACTTAAAATTGACCAATGACTCAATTTGATCTCTTCAAAACGTTCCACCTCAACGTACTGTTTCATTAGGAAATGTGCCAACAAAGCAATGAAAATATGCCAGTTTATAACAACATTAACCTCTAGGCCCGTTTCCAGTTTAATCCAGCCTGGCTCACTCTTGCTGCTGATGTAACTCTGGTAGGCCTTCTCCAGCAGCCCAATGTTCTTGTGGTTAAAAGACTTCCAACGGTTTTTTGGTCTCATTTCCCAAACCACACCAGAACTTTAAGAGAATTACAGTCATTCTTAATCATCAAAAGTCATGTAATTTGTGTAATAATAAATGAATGGTAAAGTTGCATTTCTGTTCAACATAAAAATTCCTAATATAGTTATACTTCTACAACAGCACTAATGGTTGTTAGATTTGTGTTTATCTACCTGGTGATGCCAATATATGCTATCTCCTGCCTGAAGTCATTGTTGATGAGTGACAGGCCTAAGTTTTGTAATGAAATGTTGACTTCCTGCTGAAATTGCTCCAACTCTTCTGCCTGCCGTGCCTTTGTCACTATGCCAACATCCTCGGTGAAGATCAGCACCCGCTGGCGGCCGTCCAAAAAAGATACCCAGTGTATCTGAACTAAGCTACTGTATGCAAACTGCCCACATTCATCCTGAAGAAAACAATAAATGAATGACATCACCAGTACCATAAGAACTCAAACAGAATCAATTACCCATAATCCATCTCTAACCTTCACAAGGTCCAGTTCTCCAGAGTGGTCCTGACAGCTCCAGCAAAGCTTTCTTACGCCTGCTGGATCACCCCATGCAAACCGCTGAGCTTCACCAGGCTTCAGTACCCATGATTCTTCACAACCTCTGAATACACAGACATATAAACACATGCATACATTGATACAGAGAATGTAAGTGAAGAGAGAAGAGAGGAAATACGACGCTTCTTTGGTTACCACAGGATAGACATAAGTACTGAAATAGATGCACTTACGGAACAGAACAGAATCAAACAAAACACATGCCTTGAGACATGCTTTTTAAAACTTAACTTGATATAAAAATTTAACATTTAAGATACAAGTTACAATCGGAGTTTATTGTCATTTCAACCATATACAAGTACATAGTGAAACTAAACAACGTTTCTCCAGACCAAGGTGCTAGATTGAATTTAAGCATAATAAATGATGGTGAGATGGCAAAATATGTACATCTGACACATCTAACATAGTTCAACAATTAAAAAACAACCAATATGCACATCCCAAGTTCATACCTCTAAAAATAGATAAGGACAAAAACTTTTTCCAAAAGACTCATTTCAGTCTATTGAGCTCTAATGAGAAGTTTCATATGAAATCTAGGTAGGGCTGACCTCTGACTGAAGTTAATAGTGGCAGAGGGTGTGTGGTTCACAAGCAGAGCAGGTGCAGCTCCATCATAGTAATCAGTAAAGCTGATGACAGTGGAGTGATCCGAGATATTCACGTCCACTATTACACCACCATACTGTGATCAAACAGAAGATATTTAGCGCTTAGTGGTTAAAAGCATCATGATTACAGCTACCATTGCATGTAAATTACATGTACCATTACATGTAAAATGTTTTCTGAAAAGCTGCAGTATTTTTCCTAAAAATCCCACCTGATCCATACACAATAGCGTTCCATTATCCTGCTTGTTGAAGAAGAATGACTTGGAGGCAGATTCAGATCCCACGACTCTCACACACAACTTCCCTGTGCTGGACTCAGGCCACAAAGGCAAACACTGGAACACACACAACTATACACTCAGCACACACATACAGTGTATATAAACGGCTTCCCTTTAATAAGAGATTAATTCAGCTCTAACCTCAGTGGAGGAGATATAGTGCCACTTGTTGCTGAAGTCATTGTTGTTCTGCACCTCTCCGACCTCCAGCTCAAATGAGGACTTATTGACCAGCGTGTAGAACGGACTCATGGTTACAATCCGTGTCAGATTAAAGCTGCTCATCTGGATGCTGACCCCCACCTTGAACATCAAAAGAGGTTTCACATAGCACACACACATGGGTACCCAGACTTACTGCATTAAAAATGTTCAAAGAGTTTACCAGGTAGTCCCCGCCTTTGTCCGGACAGCGCACGCATCCGTAACTGCCGACTGTGTCCAGCGAGAAACCATCTGACCAGGAGCTGGTGGACACACAGAGCTGCAGCTGGAACGGAACGGAAGAAGAGTGTGTAAATTATTATTTATGCATTTCAAAAACTACATATAAAACTTTAAGCACAAAGACATTAATGGCAATGATTTGATTATTCTGGATACTAGGTGGGCCTACATTGAATGCAGAACATGACAGCAGAATTCTGCAGATTTCCCCCTAAATTCATATTGTGACTAAGTGCTTATACTGTTGCTTAATCATGCACAACCCCTCAACCAATGGTCTTTGTTGAGAGTAGAATATGTACTCCATCAACAACGGAAAAGAGTCCAATCCAACCTTATTCTTGCTGAAGAAATTCTTCTTTTTGAAGGAGAACAGAATGACGTCTCTGAAGTCAGACGGGTGTTTAATGCACGTGTCCTCAGCGCGATACTGCAGCACACGGGATGTCTTGTTGATTATCCAATATGGACTGAAGATAGACAGGACCATTTTTCCACTCGCACGAGACACGTGCACACATACATCTACAGTCATCCCCTCAGAGGTGTCGCAGGTGAAGCAGACAGAAAAGAATTCTGGCATGTCTTTGCTAATTTTCATGCGGCCGTTCCAGTTACGGCCTTGGTATTTAATCAACACAAGCTCCATTATTTCTTCGTTAATGTGGGAGTTTAGCACATCTGCTGTACTGCCTTCTTGAAGCTCATAGAAATCAGGAGAACCCTGAAAGAGAAGCACTGTGGTTTACACATACCCTTAAAGTTAAGACCACCAATGAAAATGCTTGTTTTCAATACAAAGTTTATAATTACAGATTATGTTATAATCTGCTTAAAAAAAACGACACTGAAAAATGTAATTTTTTTTATGTTTTCCATGTGCCTCCTTTATTTTAAAACGCACTTGACCTAGTATTGACTGGTATTATGCAAACCTGATATTCAATATTATTCCAGTATGATTTGACTATATTATAGTATAATATATTATTTCAAACCTCCAGCAGGTAGCGTATTGAGTAGGGCAGCAGGTTTTTGATGGTAACTGCAGGGTGCAGGTGTATGACATAAGCAGGATCCCAATCGCCTTCCCCGTGGCTGGCAATGTGGCTCAGGTCATCAGGCACAGCCAGCGTGTTTACCACCAGTGGCAGAAAGCTGCTGTCTATGGCAGGACACTGCAGCACTGCGTGAACCTCTGAGCTCACATGCACCTGCTCCTTCCATGCAATGCATGTGGATGATGCCCGATACTGATCTTCTAAATGACCGAGAGGCAACAAGAACAACTGACTCCTAAAAAAGACATACAGAACAAAAAAATTACAATTAATAAATCTGTAATATGTATATTTTTTAGACTATGCGAATACACAGCGATTAATCAGAGACACAGTATTACTCCTTGTAGACCTAAAGACTTGGAATTAAAGTGCAAGTGTTTTGTGGATCTCTGGTTCGTACCTGTAAGCTTCTAGAGGAACATGACACTCCCTCTCAGGCTCTGCAACCCCAACATTCACCAACACTCCAAGCTCAGAAGAATACTTCAGAATGGCAAAAGGGACCAAGAAATGGTTCTTTATCTGTAAACATTAAAAACACTAAGTATACAGTCGCCATGCTTTTAACATAGTAATTTTCATGCTGTCAGAACAATCATTTATTTATCCATACAGGTGGGCAGATGTATTGTCTCTGCAGGTAAACAGAGGGGACACACCTGCAGGGGGGAGCGTACTGTGATGACTTTGTTGCCCTCACTGGCATCAATCTGTAACAGCACAGACACAGCTTCTTCTTTCATGGGTCTTCTAACATTATACAGCCTGCGGCCAGGCTTACCCAGAGGAATATTTGAAATCTCACTGTAACCTGAAGGAACTGTACAGATGAAATTTACATTACTAATGGGATACTGGGAAGGATTAAGGTAAACTATACTACATGACTACATTACTAATCATTCCTTAAAGCAAGTAAGCCTATAGCTGAACATTTACAGGATTATAATATACTGGGCTTTAAGTATTTAAAAATACTAAAAGCACTGATATTAGGATAGCATAAAGGTAGAAAACCGATTTGACTTCTACTTGCTGTATATAGGCAACAATAGTGTTTAGGCTGTGTTTCAAAACCTTGAGAACCGACTACCTGCACAAAATTTTGTGCATCACAATTGTGTTTGAACATTCTAAGTGTGAATTATGCACAAACATGCTGTAGGCATTTCACTAGGTTTTTAATCACGGGTTATTGAGTGTATATTGGCCATGTTACTGTTACTGACCTATGCTGAGGTTGAACAGGCAGCTCTCTTGCCTCTGCAGGGCAGAAAGCCGTGATGAACGCTCAAAGATGGAATGTTCTAAATCCACACTCTTATCCACCGCTAATTCATGTAGTTTATCTGACGAAGATGAGCCAGCCAAACGCAGGTTAGAACTGTGTTGAACAATGAGTGGAATGCCTAATGCATTACGGATGGTGAAGGGGGATTTTTCCTTTAGAGAGTGGTCAAATGTGGAGGCTGTGCTCTCTGAGAAAGCCTAACAAATTAAGTAAAAAATGCATGACCTTTTTTTATGAAGTCATAGTTCATGATTTCATGTTATATGAATCACATGATTTTATTAAACATTTTCAGAAAATTTCAGAAAATTAGCATTTATTACAAATGCTATAACCTAGAACGTGCTATACTGCATTCTTAGAGATCTTTGTGAATGCTGTTTCAAATTCATACCTTCGCCAGGTTGTTAAAGACACTGAGACAGCACTTGGACACTGTAATGTTCATGGTGTCTTTGGAACATATGGTGATGGCTGTGCGAGGGTCTGGCAGCATAATAAAATCATCCCCATGAACTGGACTTTTATCTCGAACAGGATTATTCTTCATCTACACACACACACACAATCAACTCAATCTGCAATATATTTCGCAGGACAAGCATGGATTATAAGCAGAAGTAAAAGTGTGCAGGATATCACAATAAAAAAAGACAATGATAGAGTGAGACTACAGTAAGAGAGATTCTCTACCTCTAATTTTAGGTTCCACCTTCGTTTCCCATTGTCCACTCTCTCCAGCAGTGGCTCCCATACTGCATGAGTTTCATTGAAGTAATTCACCTAAAACAAAACAGACACTCAATATAGTCCATATAAAAATAACCAGGAGTTTAAGTGCACACATGTGCGCACACACACCAAACACACACACACCTCCAGCGTCATATCTGCAGAGACATTGAGTAAGGATGACCAATTCTGGGCACTGCCACTAAACGATGATTCTGCTAGCAGCAGAGGAATGGTCCGATGTCCCAAACCTGACTCCATTGTGACTTGCACCACCTTCACCACCACCCCAAAAGTCTCGCCATTCTTACTGCTGTCCACATCCTGGAAGCTTTCAGTGACTTCGGAGGCTGTGTCTACACCCAGGAACCAGTAGTTGACATTAGCAATGCTCAACACAGACCAAAGGCTGTTCAGGTCTTCAGGCGTCTGCTGCAATGGCTCTTCCTTAGGTTTGGGCGTCATGGCCGCCATAATGGTAATGACAGTATTAAGAATTATAGGGGAGATCTGAGAGATAAAAATAAAAAAAGTGTTAATTTAAAACAAAAACAGCAAATATGTGATGTAAACAAGAGTTTTACACAGCACTGCGTAACAGAGTCTAGCAACAGATTTCATAAAGAAACATTTTGTTTTATGTTTACTTTTTAAAGTGATATAATGGAGAAGGTCACACAAATTTCTCTAACTAGATATCACTAGATATTAACATATTCTGGCGAGCCTGACCGTACCATTATGTGCTTGTTTAAAGGCATAAAGACAACACTCACCTTTACAATGACCTCTTCTATAGTTACTGAACCAGTTAATGGGGCATTGATTGGCATTTTGGTCTCAAGTTCAACAGAACAAGGTCTCAGCACCTGCAGTAAAACAAGGGTTTGCAAAGCATTATTATGCAACATTAACTGTAATGTTATGTACAGAATATGCAATACATGTACAGAAGCTCTTTTAAATTCCTTAAACAAGCTCTCTCACTGTTAACATTTGTAAAGAAATTAATGAATAACAGTAAACATACAGTGGTCACAGCTTTGTCACCATCTTTCCTGATGAATGGGCAGGCAAGAACTTTGAGGCTTCTAACATTGGCCTTCATAGTCTGGCCAATCTCATCAGACAGCAAGCCGAAGTCACACTGGAATGAAGCTATCAGGGCCGGAGCATCTGCCTTCATCAGGTTAGCCACAAACACCACCTCTGGGTCTACCACAACTGCCCGCAACCTGGTTTTCTGAGCTGGAGCTACAGGAACAAACAATATATAATTAAATTGTTATGATAAAAGCAGCTTAAAATGTCGATATACAAAATATAATTTGTCTTTGCTTAATCTAATTTAACAGGTAATGACTTATTCTTGGTTTAACAGTACTGTTCATACCTGCTCCTGGTTCACTCTGAGTTTTGGGCTCAGACACTTGCTTGAGAGGCAGCTGATTGGCTCTGTCTCTCTGCATAGGTGGACTTGTGGGCAGGGCTTGTACAAAAAAGTCACCAACAGCCATAAGGAACTCCACGCTAGCGCAGAGATAGAGCTTCTGTAGTACAGCAACTACTGAGCGCTCATCCACGCTCTGAGAGTATGTCACATCAATCATGGGCTCTGAGGTCTCCTCATCACGCCTTCCCAGCATCCTGCAGTGGAAAATAATTACTCACAGGACAAACACCAAGAGCAACATTGAAACAAAGCTAATTGTTTCTAAACGTGTTTTGTAGACATATAAGTTGCTGTTTTGCAGCACAAACTGTATAATTAGAGAGTTATAGAGAGGTATATTTATATAAGTATCTGTAGGATGTGTGTGATTGTTTGGATCACCTGGATGTGACTCTCTGAATACCACTCCTCCTATCGTCCAGCGTGCAGGTGGTGAGGATGGTGGAGACCTCCAGATTTCCATTACTGAACATTTTGCCTGAAGTCTTCATTTTACGCAGCATGAATTCCCCTAAACACAACTGCTCCTCATGTGCAGAAGGCTACAAGAGAGATATTTATGATTAAAAAAAAATTCAGCAATATATGAATCAATAATTAACCCAAAAATAAGAATTCTGTCATGATTTACTAACCCTCATGTTTATCCAAACATTTATGCTTATGGCACAGATAACTGCACAAAGACATGCAAGAACCAATGACATCTGATGTTACTGACAACAAACCTGCATCATAGGCACCATATTTATTATTTATTATCATATATTATAGAAGCTACAATGGGGTGCAATTTTCAGTGAATAATAGCTTAAATTTGGATCCGTTTCTTGCGCAAAGCTATTGCTGGTTTAGAAGACTTAAAATATAGTACCTAAATCATACTGTCTGATCATTTTATAATGGTATTTTAGGAGACCATGGTAACTATCTCTAGATTCCTCAAACCTCTCCTTCTGTGTTCTACAGAAGAATAACAGCATACAGATTTGGAAAGCATGGTGGCATGTAAATAAATAAAAAAATTTGGGTGAGTTAGTTTATTCAATAGTCACCTCTTTAGGGTCATTATTAAAGAGCGTAAGGCCAAGTGAATCTACATTAAAGCTGAACTTGACACTCTCCAGCAGCTCCTCCTTCAGTTTACTTTCAGACAGCTTCTCTACAACAATCTCAGACCCTGTGCAGAACAAAACAAGACAACCCACTGAGTTCTTCTGAGGGAGGACCAAAAAGCTCAAAAACAACATTAAATAGAACATTTATGCATGTGTGTGATGTATCTGTATTCCCTCACCAGTCTGTGTGCGTGCTCTGACTGGCACACTCTCTTGTTTAAGGGCCACATCTGAGCTAATAGGTGCAGCATCAGGCTGAACTCCACTCGCCTCTCCAATGTTCTTCATCAGAATACGCAGCAGCACAGTCAGATCATCTTGACTCAGGGCCACCTGGAACACAGACACAGAGTGTTCAGTTTCCATGCTGAGAGAGAGACAGAACAGGAGTTTCTCACACAATCAATCTAACTCTGATTATAACCAGACCTCATTAATATGGACCAGCCAAAACTAAACGAATTGCTACAAAATAACAGAATCTGACATTAGATACAGACCAAAGGCCAAGAATACTTGCTGACACTGTGTGAACAGACCTTCATGGGCTTCAGATCCCCCTCCACTTCTATGGCAGCCATCTTCTGGAACCACGATGCTGCCAGATTACGTTTAACAGACAGAATCAGGTTAACTGGCTCCAAAAGTTTGGAACTAGGCTGATTTGAGTCCTGTTCCATGGAAATTCTGAGGACATTAAACAAAGGTTGTGTAAGAGAAAACATATGAGGCATGCAGAATCATCATGGATGACTGGAATCTTGTTTTAGTCAATTCATGAAATGAATGCTGTTTAAGTGTAAACATTTAATGCTTATAGATGTCAGCATAAATCAAAGACTGCCACATAAGCAAATGCAACAAAAAATACCAAAAGCACCTCTATAATTTAAAGATCAGGTTTTTAATAGCTCAGCTTTCCTGTAGCTCAGTGGTAACAACGCCAAGGTCATGTGTTTGATCCCAGGGATTGCACATATTCAGAAACAATGTATAGTATAATGCAATTTAAGTCGCTTTGGATAAAAATGTCTGCCAAATGCATAAATGTAAAATGTAAATGCAATAGACATAAGTGGGTGAATTGCATCATCATCTAAATTTCAAATCGACCTCTTGAAAAGAACCTTGAGTTCTTTATGAGGCAGTACCTGGACAGTTTGAGCTGTGTGAGCTGTATATCCATATTATCTATGACAGCAGGCAGCGGACGCCCTTCCACTGGGAGCAGAGAGAAGCTGTTTCCCACAGTAATGAGCCCCAGGTCCGCCTCCACAGCATTATTGGATGTGGAGGACTGAGGGATGATGATAAGAGGGGCCTTCAGTTTGATGTCCATGGCGAGTCTGAAACTCTTCTGAGCAAAATCTCTCACACTAGAAGCAGCTTTTTCTGCAGCCTGAGCCGTAGCAGCACTGAGAGCCTCTTTAGCTGTCTGGAAGTTGTTACTGAAATTCTGTGCGGATAGGAAACTATGTCAGTGGTCTGGAATCAGCACAGGAAAGAGTATGTATGTGTAAGAGCGAAAGAATGTGGGCGCAGGTGTAACTCACAAGCAATGACATGACAAATTTGTGCAGGTAGACCACTTGAATACAGCCCACGTTAAGTTTCACTTTGCCATCGACCTTTGAAGTATCTGTGTATCCAGCTCCCTCCGTGGCCTTAGGTGTGAGACTCATGCTAAAGCTAAACACCTCATCGCCTACGATAGAGATCGCCTGCAGAATGGGCAAATAAATATGATAAAAAAACACCTAAATAATAGATATTGCATTTTCACTTGGTGTGTTTATTTGTATATTCACAATATAATGTATGTTTAAAAACTACTTCATAACTATACAAAAATGATTCAAAGCAGAAACAAATAAATTAAAATGCATGAATAATAAAGCAGCAAATAGTAAAATGTATTTTGAATGGTAAAAATGTATGCAGTTGCAACTAGCCTTCTTGTGAACAGTTTTAGGATCCACGTTGATGATGATGAAATCACGTAAGCGAGTAGACATGTGTGTCTGAGTTCCTTGCATTTGAAGAGAACCGTCCAAACCTACAGCAGTGGCAGATTTAGAGGATTAGATATATTAAAGTATCAGAGCCCTTACAACAATTTGCCATAACTACAGTTTCCACTAAATATCATGACTGCTGGAGTTATAGTTAATATAAAAATAATCCTTTTAGCCACCACTACTGTAAAAACAAATCAATAAAAAATATTCTGCAAGTTTCTTTAACTGTTTACAGGAGACCCTAGTCTCTTAGTACTGTTTTACAGAAGTAACCATGTAGTAACATATATTAAGTGTAATAACTATGATGTTTTGGCAGACACCGTCTACTATGTTAAACTTTTGCAACAGAAACAAATTCTCACCCTGAATCTTAATGTCTGCCATGTTGCTCTTCTGGTCACACACCAGAACATTAAAAGCACCCAGCTGCATGTTCACCTTAAGGTCAATGATGTCACCATCAGAGGGAGAGCTTAGTGCAGCTGAGACAGAAACATTCCTGCATTACATCATTCTTAATACAGTACATGTGCAAAGACAATTCAATCTTTGTTTCAGAACACTGGGAGAATTGCAAACAGTATTTCTGAGCCTTTGAAGAGCACTTCAGAGGAGGGACAAATCCTCACTTCAAGTCTGCCTTTCAGAGTAAGACATAGTGATGCTCACTTTCGTTTGGAATTCACCCAGTATACATTGCTGTGTGTGTTTACTAGATTTTGCTGAAGCTGATTTCATGTCATCCGTCTTTTTGCTGTCCCTCTCTGGTGAGGGGAGACTGCTGCTAGACAGAGCAACAGACAGGAAGTCCAGAGTGGAGAGAAGAGCCTCAGTATGCAACATCAGATCTAGTGAGGAGAACATGACCTGAAGGGGCACAAAAAAGTCCTTTAAATCCCATCCTTTAGACCCTTACAGTGAGTTTACAAAATAGTAAAACTGTTTACACTTTTACAATTTTTAGATGCTTACATTGATCATCTGCTCAGTATTTTTGTAGGTGCTGGTAAAGTTGGGCCCATTTCTATCAGCCTACAAAGACAGAAATCAAACAAAGTTACAGTCTTCATACAGAGTCCGGCACCTGTTATTTCTCACTTTTTTGGTATTGAAGATGTCTTGAAGATGTCTACACTGTATTTCTTGGAAAAATGCAATGAGCAATTCTTTAAGTCAACTGAGAAAATACTTCACTACACTATAGCCATCCCACTGTTTGTAATTACATCTGTGTACTTTAGATACTGTGGCTGGGGAGAAAAGAAAAGTTACCTTGAAGTACTTGACTTCAAGTAGATCTGTTCCTGATTCTGCAGAGGAACTGATTACACAGAGCGGTTCCCCATTCGAATCTGCAACAAAGAAAAGGTTTGATTTCACAAAGGCCATTACATTACAAATTCCACTAATACAGGAAAATTGTGTGAGCATTGAAAATCCAGCAGTACACACCAGGGAACTCCATGCACTTCATGGAGATGGTTTTAATGTATGTTGTGGCCTCCATGTCATACTTTCTAAGTTTAGTGTCGATTCCAAGCTGAGCTACATGCAGGACCAAAAAGGAACACTCCTTGCCATTTTTGGACTTCTTTAATTTCAGCATAACCTATAAGGAAAAGACAGAGAGCAGAAGTCTTAATGTGTCCACTGTAACCCTATACTCAGCACCCAACTGGGTTTGGGTCCATATTTTAAATGGTCAGCTGGGTCTGGGTCGGGTCTCATTCTATTACATCGGGTCTCAGGTGGACCAGTTATGATCAGAGTCAGACAGCACTAAAGATAAGTGTGTGTTTTATAACTTGCAATATTGCCTCACATGAAGCCTTGAATAACACCAGTACAAAAATTGCACTGGCCAATGCAGATCAAGATGGCATTGGTGAGATCTCTTTCAGTGTGTTGGGTGGGAAGATGACAAGGACGAGGCTATGTCTCTGGCATGATGATGTCACATTGTGATCAGATTGTGGTCGTGATGAAACCGTGTCTCAGCTAGGTCTTACAGCTGGAGTGTTTTCTCTTGCATATAAAGCAGGTTCCCAATGTCAGCGGTTGTGCATTCTGTGCCTGTTACACAGTCGGGTACCACGTGTTTGTTGTTGCCTTTGTTTCACTTCTTTGAGGATGTCTGATGCAAAACCGGGTGGCCTTGTCACTGCTTGGGATTACTTTATTATGCTACTGTTTGTTTTCATGCCATAGCGCAGACTGTTTGCTGCTCGCTTAGTGTGTTAAGCGAGGTTTCCTTGCCCTGTAGTGCTGTGCATTTACGTTTGTGTTATGTAGAGACATTTTCGAGACATTGAAAAAAAGACATTATCAATAAAGCTTCAGGTGAGGAAGTGACGAGACGTCTCTCAGGAAACCAAGGTTACAACAATAACCGGAGATGTTCTGATGGTTTTGACACTTTTAAGCTGTCTATACATGTCCTGCAGGACATTGAAACTATATTTATTTAGAAACTATAAATATTTAAATCAGCTTACTCACCTCCTTGATTTCAAAATTGAGCAGCACATTGACAACATTCTCACAGAAAGTGCCATTAGTCATTGCAGCTTGACTTCCCATCCCCACAGAAAGTGCATCTATAAGTCCTTCATCTGCAACAGCTTCATCTGTTAAAAAAACAAAACAGGATCAAAAAGAGATCTAAACAGACAAAAACCTGTTGGTTGATGGTGATGACAGACAATAACATTTTACCTTTAGTGGCAGCTTTTGCTCCCTCCACTGCAGCAGCTTTGCTTCCTTCACCAATGTTCTCTGCTAGGATTCTCATGAAAACCCCAACATCCTCTTGACCAAGAGCCATCTACAGAAGGCAGAAAAATACCAATGCTTCATTTATTACTCAGACAATTATCTTTTTATTTTAGGATTCCATCCTTGGGTCAAACCTAAATGGATTCAACACTTCCACAATGTCATGTCATGCTTACATTCATTGACTTAAGTATTCCTTTGACCTCCATTCCTGGAATCTTATTGAACCATGATGCAGCCAAATTACGCTTGACCAGTAGCTCTAGATTTATGGGCTCCAGAATTTCAACATCTGGATAAGCATCATCATGCTTTAGAACAGTCCTGAACAGACAGAAGAAATCTATATACTGTATGTCAGAGAAAACTAAGTGCTAATTATTCTGTAACATCAACATCTCTACTAGGTTGAAAAAGACAGTGACATGAATATGATGCACAATAACTTGATCCTAAAACCTGCATCAATTCACATAAAGTACTTCTTAAAAATAGCTCAAGGCTTCTTCATTACCTGGACAGTTTGAGCTGTGTAAGTTTTAAGTCCATGGTCTCCAAAACGGCAGGCAAAGGGAAGCCCTCAGCTGCCACCAGTGAGAAACTGTTTCCCACAGTGATGAGCCCCAGGTCAACCACAAATGCATTATGGGATGTGGAGGACTGAGGGATGATGATAAGAGGGGCCTTCAGTCTGATGTCCATGGCGAGTCTGAAACTCTTCTGAGCAAAATCTCTCACACTGGAGGCTGCTTTTTCTGCAGCCTGAGCCGTGGCAGCACTGAGAGCCTCTTTAGCAGTCTGGAAGTTATCTACAAACATCTACAGAACACAAACAAACAGTTAGTTACAGCTGCAAGTGACTTGACTCAGTAAAGTGATGAAAGTTTTATTGTATAAGTTTGGGATCCATAGTAAATATAGTAGGGAAATCATGCAGGGATGTTCTTGTACTTTGCCTGAAAGCCAAATTTACAACAAAAAGTTGCAAATTCAGACAGGGGTGGAAAAAGCAGTGTATTTGGAGGTGTATTAAAGGTTGATGATTATTGTGTCAAGGTCTGGCAGGTGGGCCCCTACTACTAAGCATGTAGGAAATGACAATTAGCATAAGTAAAATCCAGGCATTCATTTCGTGCGAAATTATATTTGAAATTTACAGGGTTTTTAGTTCAGTATGATCACAGGCACACATGCAACTAACTAACACATTCAGAATCAAATTTTCAAATATGCTTCACTTTACTGCATTCTTGACAATCAACACCATAAGGGTGAGGTTACAAGAGCGAATACTAACATACCCAATTACAAGGATATCCATCTACTAGAATAAACAACATTAAAGCTGCAGTGTGCAGTTTTTAATCTGTGTGCGTGAGCTAACGGCTCTCATATATCCTGGACATGTAGGAGGGCTCACTGTGCCATAGCTCTGATGAAATTGATCCTAAAAGGGGGCATTTGATGCATTGCATGCCTTGCTCAGGAGAGAACCTTGTCTAAACTTTCAAACCGAAATTATATATCAGTATACATGGATGTAATATTAAAATATTACTGACAATATTAGTGACAGGAAATTTTTGACTGCTTCTGTTGAGCTATAGATTTCCCAACGGTAATTTACAGACTTCAGAATACATGACCATTTTTTTTTTTCTTGTTTTTAATAAAACTGTATTTGCTGTATTAAATTTACCATTATAAATAACACAAAAGCAGTCATAAACATTTCTTTCACACTTAAAAATTCAAGGGCATTCCAAACCAGTTTCGGGTTTAGATGTATTTCAGTGTGTGAGAATGTGCAGAGGTGTATTTAAAGTTAAGCTGCAAAGCAAAAGACTTTAATGCAGCATGCCCAAGCCGGTACCTCATCAGCAGAGGGATACTGATAGCTAAAAGAGTCCTGGAAAAAGGAAGACACAGTTAACAAAAACAATGAAGAGGGGCAGGAGTTTGGGGAACAAAAAACAACAAAGGAACAGACACAGTGGTCAAAAAAAACGGACACAAACATCCCCATTTGCCTTGCAATTAGCAAGAAGTGACTGTGCTCTATAGGTAAAACAAATCTTGAGATTAACTTTGGAGACAACAGCATGCCGGTACATATACAGTGCTGCTTAAAAGTTTGTGAACCCTTCAGACATGATTAGGGTTTGTATAAAAAAAGAAAAGAAAAAAAAAACCTAATCAAATGTACATCCAAAACCCAATTTGTGAAGCAGACTTCCAAATGATGGACACAAACAAAAAAAGGATATATTGTCACTATTTATTGAACAAAAGGGGTTAATCTCACAAAAAATATCGGAAATTTGACCTGTGCAGAAGTAGGTGAAGTCTTCTATTTAGTAGCCTGTGGCACCTCCTTTTGCAGCCATTACTTTAACCAAACGTCTTCTGAAACCACTGACCAGTCTCTCACATCTGTCTTTGGGGATTTTTGCCCACTCCTCCTTGCAGAACTCAGCCAGCTGAGAGGTTGGAAGGACATCTGCCATGCCTGCTTTAGGTCTAGCCACAACATTTCAACTGGATTAAGATCCGGACTTTGACTAGGCCAAACAACAGTGTTGACCTTCTTTCTTTTAAGCCATTCCTTGGTGGATTTGCTTGAATCTATAAGGTTATTGTCTTGTTGATTCACCCATTTTCACCACCACCATGCTTTAATGTTGGGAGGAGGTTCTTTTCCTGGAATTCAGTGTCGGCTTTTCTCCAAACATGACGGATTTGATTATGACCAAATAAATCTATTTTGGACTCATCTGTCCAAAGAATGGCCAAGAAAGGCCTCTGGTTTGTCCAAATGCTCTCTGGCAAAGAAATGAGCAGCTTTGTTCTTTTTTGAGAGGAGAAGCTGATTGTAGACGCATGTACATTGACCCCAGATGCTGCCAGAGAGGTCTGCAACTCTCCAGAGGTGATGTGTGAGTTGGCCTTTACCTCATTTATTATTTTTCTGGTGCTTCTTGATGATAGTTTTGATGGGAGTCCACTTCTAGGCAGAGTTGTGCTCATGTTGAATGCCTCTATTTGTAGATGATTTGTCTTACAGTGAATGGATGGAATTTCTTGGAGATGGTCTTATAGCCTTCCCCAGACTGATGGGCTGTTACCACGTTCTTCCTGATGTCCTCGGATATCTCCTTTCCTCTTGGCATTCTTTGACTCATTGGCACTACAGTGGTTTGGTTGGTTTCCTCTTTAATCAGTGTTTCCCAACCACTTTCCTAAGGATGTCTAATTTAATTGGTCTGCTTAACTGATTAATTAAGATGTGTTTCACCTGAATCGGTTACCCACTTGACTTTACCAATGCAGCTGGGGCTTCACTTACTTTTGCACATACAATAATTCAATCTTTCATGTAGTTTTTTGCCTACTCAAAGAATTCCCTCTAAACAAACATATGCAATTGATCAACATACATCTGACATTTAATTTATAAAAAGCAGGTGATGATAAAATAAGAAAATCATGGTAAAACAAGAGCAATCTCTGCACAGCACAGCACTGTAACAGCAGCACTGTATATGTACGTGTAAGATGTGTGTATTAAGGTCTCACCAATAAAGACATGAGGAACTTGTGCAGGTAGACGATCTGGATGCAGCCCAGTCTCATGATGACTCGCCCATCCACCCTGGAGGTGTCAGAGTAGCTGTCCCCTTCAGTGGCCCCAGGGTAGAGTGTCATCTTAAAGCTGAACACCTCCTCTCCAACAATTGACACAGCCTGATGGTATAAATGAAAATACACATGGAGCTTTTAAACTTGCCTTAAATTGACTTGGAAATGCTGAGTTTTGATGTAAATGACTGATCTTTCACCTTTTTATGGATGGTTTTTGGATCCACATCAAGAACCACAATGTCACGCAGCCGGGCGAAAACCTCTGTTTCTTTGACCTGGACCACCACAGATGCATCAATGCCTGATGCAAATAAATACATGTCAATTGGCAACAGTTTTTTTTGTTAAATTCTGCTAAATTTCGTGACTATAGAACAATTTTCGAATGCATCACAAAATCTGATATTTATTGATATGATTAATAATTTCAATAATACACAATATAACATGTAAATAGAAAAACAATTAACACTCTAGTGGAATACATTCACTGACAAATTTCTTTTCATAGGAACACACAAAACACAATATAATATAGAGGGTTTATGATGCATGGATGCATCCGTTATCCACTTGCTAAAAACCCCACACCAGTACTAGTAAGGCTGATTAGAATAGTTTTTACATCATTTAAGAGCTAAAACTGTACAATAAAAGCTCAGTGTTGATTTTAAATCTAGAATTGTGATACGCTCGTAATTTTCTTACCTTGGACTCGGATGTCGGCGATGTTGCTTCTGTCATCACAGACTGACACTCTGAAGGAACCAAGCATTGCAGACAGCTTGAAGTTCACAACCCCAGACTCCTTTGAACCCTTAGACACTAAATGATGGAGACAGACATTCTTAGCACAGATAAAGCTGTACTCAGACAACACACTTTGCGATAATCTGAATCCAGTATAGTCTGCAGCATGCTTGTACACAGGCAAAACCTATACTGTTTCAAATTGCTGTTAGTGCATGTCATATCAGGTCCAGTGCAAAGGTCAAGAGGATGAAAATATATTAATTACCCATGAAAAAACCTACGAAGCAGAGACAAAGACAGCATGGATCCATGAGAAATATTTAGGGTCTATCTGATAATGATCAATAATCAATAACACATCAAAACACATTAGCTTTCAAAAAATAAAATATCTGTGTGTGTGTTCACCTGTCTTCCCTGTTGCTGCTCTTTCACGTCTCCTGTTTTCCCTTTCTTTAGAAGCTGTGATCTGCTGTGGTACTGCTGAGTTCATGTAGTTGATGGTTGAAAGCAAAGCTTTAGTGTGCAACAGGAAGTCCAGTGATGAAAACTCCACCTGTAAAACAAACCAGACTCATAAATGAACAAAACAGTAACAATTTCAATTAACTTTGCGATAAAAATGATTTTTTTCATTTTTTGGAATTATTCCCAAATAATTCAATTTTTGTATCTGTACATACAACAATAACAACTACGATTTTAAAACAACAATTTTTAATCTTTTTTTAAAGACAAACAAAGAAACTGCAGTATGTGTCGGGATACCTTTAGTGTCTGTTCTGTGTTATTGAATGAGGAGTAGAAGCTGGGTCCATTCACATCAGCCTAAAGGTCACAGAAGAGGCAGAACCATTTACAAACACTGATTAGCATGTATGAACGCAAACCACACAAATTAAATCACTCAATACACAAAACACATTCAAGAGTCTTTCACAGAGTTCCTGCTAAGTGGGATGTTTATGCTCACTTTGATGAACTCTACTTTCAATAGATCAGAGCCATGCTTGTCTGAAGAGGTAATTAGATGAAGGGGTTGATTTTGTGCATCTGGAACACATTCATTCATACACAGACAAGAATTAGAAAGTTGAATAGCATTAATTACTGTATACAGCAAAACATGAATAACACTTTACAGGGAAAATTCCCTAAACAGCAGCTTATTCACTAATTTACAGTTTAAACAGCTAAATGCACTAAAAACAGTGCGATGGAAATATGCAAGATCACTGCCCTTTCAGTGCAAAACATTACATTTATGTATTTTAGGCTTATAGATGTGTGTCGACAGGTGCAGACCTCTTATCTCACAGTAGTCAAGGCTGATCTTGCGAAGGTAAGATGTGACAGTTAGATCAAAAGTTCGTATTTTGCCCTCCGCACCCAGTTGACACACATTCAACGCCAAGACAACGTCCTCCTGAGCAGCCTGTCTTGTTAGCTCCAACAACACCTAAACACACATTTATATCACATCCAAGTGCAAATTACACTGAAATACACAAACAGGAATCATACACAAAACATAACTGTAATGAACTTAAGAAAGCTGAATAATAATGGAATTATATCTATTAGAAAACCAAAAGCTCTATTAAAGCGCTGACGACTAAATGACTTTGTGGGCTGCTTTTTAAATTGGAAAAGTGTGATGATGTGACAGAGACAGAATGAATCAATTATGAACAACATACCGCTTTGACTTCAAACTGAAACTGGACTTCAGTGAGCTCCTCTAGGGTTGGTCTGAGGGTATCTTCATCCACAGACCTCCCACTAACATCTCCATCAGAATCTAAAAACATACACAGTTAGAAACATACACAGTTAGGGCACAAAAACAGAATCAATTAAAAACAAAACAGATTAAAGACCTTTCACCAAAAAGTAAGTAATGTGAAAGCATGTGTGTATTTATGGTTAATATAGTGATTATGGATGAATTCCAACCTGAGTCAACAGTATAGGACAGAACTTTGGGGTCCAAACCCAACATATTTGGCCTGGCATCAGACAGGGGCATTCCCAACACCTTTAGAAGAAAATTATTATTTTATCAATCATCAAAACAAGAAATAATAAAATGATAAAGAAATGATAAAAAAAACAAAATATTGAATATTTGTAGAACAATCAGCAGAAATCACAAATTTGAAGAACAATTGCATAATTTTCATATGTACCATGTGTACAGATTCATAATATGGGACTGTTCCCCCCTCTAATATCGCTAGCAGTTATTGGGGCACTGCTACCCACAGTCGCCGAAAGAGCAGTTGCCTTCATCATTTGCTCTTATCATGCTTTAGTATGTGACCCTCGTGTTGCTTTCCCTGCTGTTGCCTATACAAACACTCGAAAACTGTGTACGTCCATTCCCGACATGATGAAACCTGTCATTCCTCTGGTTCCTCTTGCGGTTTCTGACAGCATGCCTTCACTCTCCAACCCACTGAGACAGCTACTGAGAATGATTCATTCTGACCCGCCCAGTTTTAGTAGTGTGCTCTTCTTCTTGGTACGAGGCAAGAATGCGCCTGTCCCTGTCCTGTGGACAGAGACGGCAGGCCTTCTCTCGAAGGGAGAGATGGAGGTCGTTACATATCCTGGAACGAAGGGATGTTACAGCCCCTTTTTCATCGTGCACGAGAAAAGGGTTGGGCTGCATCTGTGATGTCTTTATATGGGTATTCCCATATGATGTATTTTTTACTGATAGGTTTGCCTCTCTATAAACCCTGTGTCTTCCCCTAAATTTCTAACCCCTGCCACTCTGGCTGGAAGTCCTCTCAGTAGATAGGGTCCCTCCCAGGAGGTTTTCATATATGTACTTCCTTGCAGGTATGTCTATATGCTGTATTTACCACATAAAGCATTGGTACAATGTGGTCTCCGTAGTGTTTTAGCCTTCATTAAAGGGCAATGCTTTCCCAGCTTGTGCAACCTGTTAAAGAGCCACCAGTCAAAGCTTTCTACGTAATTTTGCTGTTTTCTTGCTGTTATGGTTCTACCAAGAATGCGGTTAAGCGTTTGTTTTGAAAGTTCACTACCAAGGGCTTTCTGTTGTCTGCTGGGGCAGCAGGTTCAGAAAAAGATACATCGCAGAGCTCAGTGGTTAGAGAGACAATGATGCTGATTGTGGATAATGTCTTTTCTGAGTTGTGTAATGTGTGGAGACTGAGGCTGCATTGTGACACTCGCAGAGAAAATGCAAGAGCTAAATATAAAAGCAAGAAGCTCTTTGTGTTAGACATAAAAAAGCACATGACTCTTAAAGCGACAAACCTGCTGTGATTCATTTCAGAGGCTTGAAATTTTTACAGCTTTTCATGGCAAAGACAAAAGTATAAAATATCTGTAGCTTTTTACAAACAAATTAGCAATTATGAATCATGACCAGGCCTGCACGAAATCCCTGCCCGCAGATATCCGCAGAATGTAGTGCCCGTCGATGTCAAGTATAGACACCACTTTGTTTGTGAGGTTGTGCTATTTGCTGTGACAATATTCTAATGCAGTGGTTCTCAGACTTTTTCAGCAGGAGCCACCCTTGTTTAAGGTAAATTCTTTTGTGCCCCCCCCCAAAAAAAAACTCATGACAAAAACATTGTCAAACTTACAATTTTACTTCAAGAATTTTGGATTATACCAAAAACAAATGATTTTATATAATGCCGGAACATCAATTCTCTTTGTAGCCTTATTTCTCTGACGTTAAATTTTAAAAATGCAAATGATACAAATATTTTATTATTATTTTAAAATATTTATATTTTTTAAATACATAATATTTTACAAAGGACAATCCTGATGCATACAGGTAAAGGTTAAACTAAGTCCTAAACTAGAAATTTCTATGCGGCACCCCTAGCGCCATCTGGTGGCCCCATGGGGGCCAAGGCCCCCACTTTGAGAACCACTGTTCTAACAAAAAAGCAGTTGATAGCCTATAAGACACTTGAAATGTCTATTATAAAACTTAGCTTTAAACATCTCTGTCAATAACCTAAGATGACACACAGCACTGGATTATTTCAGATCTGTGTGCCACAAAAAAAAACACAAAAGGAGTTTTACACCGATTTAAAATCGTATCATAATACACAATAAATTCATCATGAGAATGTAAAAATTTGTCTTTCAGTCTGCTATAATATATCAATATTAACAATAATATTCTAAATAATCTAAATTTATATACTAAATATAATTGTATGGTCTTGACTTGCACATTGTCTGTTGGTACCAATAACTTGGTATTAATTTGATGTATTTTAAGTCTAATAAATCTTTTTATTCCATAAATCAATCCCAAAAGTTTCTCTGTAGGCTCCTCCTTTTCTCAATGAAATAAAAATCTCAGTTCAGTTAATATTTTTCTTGAAATTTTCTTTACTGGTGTCTACCGAACAAATTAATACTCAAAAAATGTTTCAATTGAATGTTAATGAAATAGAACTCTCAGCTCTTTTTATCACATTTAAAACTATTTCGCAGATTTTCACCATTTGTTTTTCAAAAATTCAGTGCAGAAATAGCAAAAAAAAGTGTCCAGATTCCATTTGGCCCTGTGGCCATGACATATTTAAGTGAGATTAAAGTAAGTCAATAAAGAGTTTCTGTTTTCTGACCTTTTCTGTGGGGGTGCAGGGTGGGGTTGATAAAGTCTGTGGGAGAGGAACACTGTCCACCAGCTCCAAAACACCCTGAATCTTCTGATCTGAGATCTTCACATGCAGCAACGGCAACTCTCCAGACACTTTGAACCTGAAAAGCGATCATCTTCAGTGTATGTACAAGAATTAGGAGTAGAGACAGAGAGAGAGAGAGAGAGCTGACCTGGGCATACGGGAATCTTTTTCCACCATACATTTGGCAAGCTGAAGAGTGAAGTCCATGGGCTGCAGGATGTGCTGATGGGAGGAACCTTGAAGACGAGCATTTTTCCATTTCTCTCCTTTAACGCACATAATTTATTACGCTTTAACATAACAAATGTACACTTTTATTTTACTGTTCAAGCAGCAAAAGCAGTTTTTGTTTGTTGTTTTCTGTATTTTTCTTCCAGTAACTTTTTTTGCGGTTAATGTTACTTAAAATGAAGTAAACAAAGCCAATAAAGACATTTGTGCATGTGGTTTAGTTAAATTTTTTGCCATGATGTATTCCATTTACCTGACTTGCTGTAGAGTATTTGGACACTACGAAGCTCCAAGGAATATCTCTCATATGCTCGATCCATGATTTCCTCAAGAGATGAGAAACTGGCAGATACCTGTTGATGACTGCCTTGATCTATGCTGTTTAACTACAAACACACACACACACACACACACACACACACACACACACACACACACAAGTAAACATATACAGTCACACATTATTAAGCAAAAGAGTTCTCTCTTAAACATGCCTCTAGTTTCCTCCATCACCTGCAGGTAACCAAAGTCAACGATCATAAGGTCTGATTTGCGGTCATAGAAGCCAGACTTGGGCAGCAGCAGGTAGGAGGGTTTTAGATCAATCCTCAAGTCCAGCACCTTACGTGTCTGAATAATGTGAGACAAGCCTGAGATCAGATGAAAAGAAAGGTATTACTGACAGATCCAGTACTAACTCTCTCTCAGTGGGATCATATTGTGATCAAATCAGTGGGGATGATGGGTAATAAGCAGGGTTACCACTGGCTGTCTTCTCTTTTATCTCCTCAAGTTTGCTGAGTGTTGCTGATGTGATGACCTCCAGGTCAACTCCTTTACCCGTCTTAAAGAATTCTGTCATGTTGATAACGGTCAGCTATAAACCAAACAAACAAATAGTACCTTTAAATACTGTAACTTTTGGCCCGCTACTTTTTCAACCACTAACATAAATTTCTAAATAATCTACTTTTTTAAATGTATTGAATTCAAAGCAGCTGTAAGTGATTTAAGCAGTTTTGCTAACACTGCTCTCTCTCCCAAACCCTGCCTTCAAAAACATTTTGACCAACCCGATTTCAGTAACCCAAACCTGCACAATGATTGACAGACAGCGAGCATTGTTTGATGTTATCAATGATGTTATTGTCATGTTAGTGACATTCAGCATAAGTCACTGTGGCTCACTGCATCATAGATGATCTCCACTGGCTGTGAATGGACTCTGAGGAGCTGGTCAGCGGTGCTGTTTTCTGGGTTGAGCTCAAAGAGGATGCTGAGCAGGGAGGAGTCAGAGTCTCCCACTGACGCTATGAGAGATGGCACCTCCCCCTGCTGCTGCAGGCCAGTCACATACCAGTGTTCCAGCTTAGCCTCCACTCTGCACAACACACACATGAAAACATTTGCTTAAACACAATACAGTAAACACAGTTCAAACATACTGCATGTACACTAGTTTGAGTGCATGTATGCACTCTTATTGAATAAGTGATTGAAGATACTGTGATTTTTTGCATTTTATAAGGCTGTAATCAGTCTATAAAACAAAAATATTTGTTGGCCATTGCTTCCTGTGTGTATGTATGTATAAGACATACTTGATGGCCTGGGCTCCTGGTCTCTGTGAGATGGCCGTACTGAGGTCAATCATTTGCACTTTGAGAATCTCCGGGACACCAGGCTGCTCTCTGAATGTTACTGAGGTGCTCAACAGTTTAAAAGTGACGATGACAGCTACATACTACACATATGCACACAGAAATAAACATATTTCAGTATGTGTCCAGGCTGAAATATGTCTAGTCAAAGTAAAGTTAAAAATATAAAAAGCACAGGCTCAATATGTTTCATTATATTGCAGTAGGTATGTTTTTAACTCACATGCTTTGGTAAGGCAAGGTTATGTGAGCTCTCACTGTAGCCAATGGCTGTGTAGAGTTTGGCTTTCTCTTCAGAGGTCATGATGGAATCTATACCTATTAACACACACGTACATATTAACACATATATAACACACAAACACACACACGCACGCACACACACACACACACGTGGGGAGCACGCACGGGCTCGCACTTTTACAGCCACACGGGACACACGGAGCACGGACTACACGAGTTTCACCAGCCGCACCAGCCACACCGGCTGCTACACTTTTGCACATCACTTTTTATTGTAATAAACCCACCCTCCGGGGGCTTTTCTCACCGCCTGCCTTGTTGTGTGATTCTTCACCCGTGACAATATATATATATATATATATATATATATATACACGTATGTACAGTGCCTTGCAAAAGTATTCATACCCCTTGAACTTTTTCACATTTTGTTACCTTACAACAAACTTAAATGTATTTTATTAATATTTTATGTGACAGACCAACACAAAGTAGCACATAATTGTGAAGTGGAACAAAAATTATATAGAGTTTTCAAAAGTTTAAGCAAATAAAAATAAAAAGTGTGGTGTGCATTTGTATTCAGCTCCCTGTACTCTGATACCCCTAAATAAAATCCAGTGCAATCAATTGCCTTTGGAAGTCACCTAATTAGTTAATAGAGTCCACCTGTTTGTAATTTAGTCTCAGTATAAATACACCTGTTATGTAAAGGCTTGAGACAAGTCTTTTGCAGCAAGACAATGATCCTAAACATACAGCCAGAGCCACAATGGAATGGTTTGGATCAAAGAATATTCATGTGTTAGAATGACTCAGAAACAGTCCAGACCTAAATTCTATTGAGCATCTGTGGCAAAACTTGAAAATTGCTGTTCACAGACGCTCCCCATCCAATCTGGCTGATCTTGAGCTATTTTGCAAAAAAGAATAGGCCAAAATCTCAGTCTTTAGATGTGCAAAGCTGCTAGAGACATTCCCCAAAAAACTTGCAGCTGTAATTGCAGCGAAAGGTGGCTATACAAAGTATTGACGCAGGGGGGCTGAATACAAATGCACACCACACTTTTCAGATTTTTATTTGCTTAAAATTTTGAAAACCATGTACCATTTTCGTTTCAATTCACACTTATGTGCTACTTTGTGTTGGTCTATGACATAAAATCTCAATAAAAACATTTAAGTTTGTGGTTGTAATGTGACAAAATGTGGAAAAGTCCAAGGTGTATGAATACTTTTGCAAGGCACTGTATGTGTGTATATGCAAAATAAGTGCATATATGCAAAATTATTTAACTTATATCTGTATTTATTCATTGACAGATTGGCAAATATATTAGAGATAAACACTCACTCTCTGGTTCTTTGTCCTCTTCTTCCTCCTTCTTTTTTCCTTCCTTCCTGCCAAAGAAGCTACTGAAAAATCCTCCTCCTCCTCCACTCTGTTTCTGAGTGGCTGCCTTTTTAGCGACCGGCTTCTGCCCTGACCAAACCACCTGACAAAAGAGAAAGTACTGTAGGGTTACTACACTGCATTACAAACCATCAAACCTTCTTTTACAGTAACCGAGTGTCCATACCTCCATCTGAGCTTGCTGTCTGGCCAAAACAATGTTGAACACATCCAGAACTTTCTCCAGCTCCTGAGATGAAATTTGAATAAAATAAATGCATGTACAGTGATCCAAAAGTCTGAGACTAGTGAAAATGCTTCTATTTTGCATTAATATCTAACTTGAAATAATATTTGTCATTAGAATATACGTGCACAAGAATGAAAAGTGTAAGATTGAACTGAAAATAGATTTTTCTTGGAAATTGATTTGATTGAAGTTTTATCCTCTTTTGCTATAATGACAACATGCACTCTAGCTGTCATAGACAAAACCTAACGACAATGTTATCACAGCACAATATTCCAAAGATCTAATGTGCTAGAATGGATGCAAAGAAATCCGATATTTTGCACTATTAGATTAATATGGTCAATGTCATACATTTCTTATATTTAAATTCATTTAATTTAATTAGGAAATCCTAACTATTTCTACTTTTTTATTACTTGAAATCTTCCTTTCTTTTTATTTCTATAACCTTAAATCTTTTCAAAAGCTTAAATTTTCTGTTTATTTCTAGGTGTAAATAAACAGAATTGAGCTTTTTAATATGGGTTTAGAATATGGTCTTTTGGATAACACTTTACCAAAAATTATCTGTAGTTAGTACCTGGATCTGTTTCTCTGTGTCCTCTTTGACTTTTCCCTGTGTGAGTTTGCCTTTGTATGCAGCTTTGTAGGCTTTAAGGGTGTCTCTGTGCTGCTTGATGTTGTTCCAGTTCCACATCTTGTTAAACCGTCTAACATGCATTTCCAGTATACTACTGATACCGTATTTCCACCTGTTAATCCATTAGAGAAACCATGTTATTAACACCAAGATCCAACCAATTGCAAAATATCAGTATCAAAGATCTAGCGTACTTACCACTGCTTTGCATTTTTGTGGACTGGAATATCAGGCCTAAACTTCCTGTAGGGGCTGTTCTTTACCATACAGTCTATAGACTCCAAAAGATCCACCATAGACAGGTACTAGGAACAAGACCCAAAAACAATATTATTTTATCATGGCTTACAGACCAAAAACATATGTACTATATTTATATCCTGTGAATTTTTTACTAGCATATTTGAGAGTATGCTTCGTAACCCTATAGATAATGGTCTTACTTGAGGTTTGGTCATCTCGATTGCGATGTTCTGGACCTCAAGGTGCAGGTTTGCTTTGGGTGATTTTAGCTCAACTTCAGCATTGGGGTTTATACACATTTTTGCAGAGGCAAAAATGGGTTTGAAAACTGATCAAGAAAACAGATTATTGACAGACTATATAGTTTATTATGATGGGTGCCATGATTCACAACATTACCTTTAGCAATGTTATAAATCCTTCAAAAATCTAAAATTCTAAACTTTCATTATAGCTAAAAACTGCCCATTGCTTTCACATGCATGTTAACTGTGACAGTAATATCCTTCTGACAGAGTTTGTGGCTTAGCTTTAGTGCAGCATGCGGCTGTGGTGAAGACCTGCTTGCCGACAATGTAATATGTAAATATAGTATGCATTGTGATTAGCAGTTTGTGTACTAAAGAGGTGTGTTGTGTGTGCACAGTTTTAATTATACAGTCTGTTCAAACAGAGCATGAGAAAGAGATGAGGTAAGCACACACCGAGACTAAAGCAGCATTTGCATGAACGAACAATTAACAGTCAAAGTTTACTAAACAGTGAACTTAAACTAGTTTAGTTAAGTTTAATTTAGTTCAACACATACTGTATTGATAGCCCTGCAGCTCCTCATTGTTTGTGCTGATTCCTTCTTTCAGCCTGTCCTGAACAATAAAAAGACAAATGTTTAAGACATTTTTTTATATGATGATAAAGTCTTACTTTTTCAAAGTTACAAAGTTTCTAATTTTAGGTTAGATCACTGCACAAAACAGCACAGATTTTGCAGCAAAATCAAATTAGTTCAGGATGTACTGAAGTACATCCTCTTGACTACAGTAAGCACAATATCCCCTACACAGATCATACACACCACACCCTCAAACACAGTGTCAGAAACCGCAAGCATGATTAATATACACCATTTTTCATAGAACACCTGATTACCACATTTGCCTAACAAGATAAAATACTCAGGGTATCCAACCCTGTTTCATGCCTATTCAATGATGCAGATCATGGCATATATAACTAAACAAGACGTTACTACATTTTCATAGAGAAATATGCAAACATATGAACAAACCTAAAACAAATAGGTTACGTAAGGGTTTTGAAAGACAAACAAGCAGTGTAGAAACATGACTCTCAAAGTGAAGTAACCTAAAATTAGATTCTGTAAAAATAAAGCACATGATGACAATTCACCTATATAAAAATGAATTACCACTGTTCAGTTATTTATTTACAGTAATAAAGCAGAGATATAGAAGTTTGACCCTGAATACAGGCTAGGTCAGTTAGACAGACAGCATGTGTAGACCTCCTAATGCTAACTGTGTTATCTGTGCTAACTGTGTTATCTGGATGAGGTGTTGTGCTGTGTTGTGCTGATTACGAACACCACTGTGAGCAAGTTTAAGTTATTTCCTTTTTGGTCTCTGCATAGATGCCTCCAGAAAGAGTCTTCAGATAGTGACTCACATAGAGTTCGAGCTTTAATGCTTTAATCATTCCCTCTTTAACATTCCCTCTTTCAACTCTTGAGATCAAAGATCTTTAGTGTAGAAGATTAAAGGTGTGACGATACTGTTGCTGTTTTTCTTCCTTCTGTGATCATAACTGAATAGCAATTAAATTATAAAATATCAGATTATTTTTATCTTTTATTGTGTGTCTAATTAACCCACTGCAATCTTTAAGTGTTGGGGTCAATCTGAACTTTACTCAGCAGGTGCATGTTGAGTGAAGTTATGTTTCGAATCCCTTATTGTTGCAAAATGTAAACACAACCAATAAGAGTCTTTCAAATAACGCTTTCATTGGCCTAAAACCATTTTGAAATGGTTGAACTATAAACACCATGCCACAGTATATACAAAAATACATAAAAAAGTAGAACTAAAGAAAGTAAAAATATCAATGGGCATTACCACTATCTCGTCCCAAGAGCCTCTGTAGAAGATTGGGCTGTTGACATTCCAATAGGCACAAAAGCACTCCAGGCGCCCCAGCTTTAAGCAGACATTGCACGCGAACACACACAAACACAGAGATGTACAAAATTACAGTCAGACAATTTGTATTTTGACAAATAAGAGAAGCATAGGGATTATACCTTGTAGATGATCTTGGCTGCCTCATTCAGAATACATGTCCTCCAGTTCTCATCTGCTGTCTATAAAAGAGTTAATTCCAGAGCCTGAATCAGCAAGTTTGTCATTAGGATCTTTATTTTTATGCCGCATTTTTGAATACATTTTAAGATATTACCTGTAAACTGAGTTCAGAAAGAGTCATGCCCATAGCAAGAGGTCTCTGAGGGTCTGACACCTGAAGCACAGATGAAACACACCTGTCACGTTTGTCAAACCATTTAATTACACCCACGTCCATCAATAAGTTTCCATCTGGAAACCAAGGGCCCGGGAACAATATTAAACGTTGTCTCCCCCGACAACAGCTCTGATTACTTCAGGTGTGAATGTGCACGTAACAGAGATCGCAGGCATATAGGGTCAATACTCACATTACCCTTAATACTCAATACTTACATCATCCTCATATCTGATGTGAATGTTGGTGATTTTCACTTGGAGGTTTTTAATAACTTGAGTAGCTAGTTTCTCAGTGAATGTGTCCTTCTTCTCGTCTTGTGGCTTCTCTAAAATAAATCATTTAATAATTTATTTTTAAAAATAGGTTTACAAAAGGTTTACCATAACTCCACCTCATCAACCAATATAATACCCATTCAAGCATATACACTCTACTGAACAATACAGCCATTGAAAAAAATTGCTCATTTTTGGGGCTCCACTGAGTCGATTACAGTCAGCTGCAGCCACCCACCTGCTTTATGTTCATGCTTTTTAGATCTCCTAAAGGGTTTTTTATGCTTTTTAAGCTTACGTCCTTTGTCTTATAGAGCGCAGCATTGGGAGAAAGAGAACAGTCAGTCAGGTAGAAGAGAATTACAGAGCACACCAATAAACACAAACACAAGACTGAGACTAAAGAAATGAGAATTATTCAGACATATACACATACATGCAATCCAACACACTTGAACAAAAATGCACAGAAGCTCATAAAGAAAAGGAGGCCAAGTGTTTTTACATGTACCCTGAATACAAACTCCCAACACGTCTAGTAAATCAATACACATCTCTCAAAATGGAAGAGGGACATATGACCACTCTGCTGCTGCAGTGAGATCTGTACATACCCTTTGGAGGATTCTTATACACATAGCTCTCCAGATTAAACACAAACTCTCCAGCCTGAGAGCCTGCAGTCCATCAGACGCAGCACAAAGCAAACATACAAAGCTGTTAAGTGAGGTGACTTGCTGGACAATTATGATGACCAGTATGATAATCAGTATGATGAAGTATGATGAAGTATGGATACTCTGAATTTGTCTTCTGCATCCATCCACACACACCGCAAACTGTGAACACACTGGGAGTAAGATGCCTTGCTCAAGGGCTCCTCAGTTGTTACCCACCAACATTGGAAATCAAACCTTTTGGTTACAATTCAACAGTCTGACTCTCTAACTAGTAGACCACAACTACCCCCCAGGCCACAACTGCACCCCCTCAGAGGGAGACAGAAATGTGGACGATTTGATGTGTGGACAAACGGATGAATGAATGGTTTAGTATGTGAATGGATGGTTTCATGTGTAGATGGATGGATTGGACTGTGAATAGATGGATGGGACTGTGAATAGATGGATTGGACTGTGAATAGATGGATGGCAGACACTCTAAGAAGAAGACTGTTGAATTTAGCACAGAAATTGACCATGTTAAACATTGTCCTACATATTGTATGGTGATAGACAAGTAACTCACCTCTGCGCGCGACCAGCTGTAGGGTTTCCTCAATGCGCTGCAGCTCCCTCTGTTTGGCCTCCTGCAGGTAACGCTCTTCTTTAACAGCATCGTACTTAATTGCTTCAAACACACAACACACACATAAGAGTTATACCTGTCATTCATAAGTCTTTAATTGATTACTTTGATCTGCTTCCATCTCTCAGACGACACAGTCACAGACCATTCATTGATCATTTCAACCATACTCAATACTCCATAAAAATGGCAAGAGCTGACTGAAATTACCAGCTATAATCAGACTGTCCTCTAAGGAAGAACCAACACCATTGTTTCCCAGATAAACCTTTAAAAGATTTTAAGAGTTTTTATTTATTTGAGGTATTTAGCAGCAACTAGACTCACAAACAGAACTGTATATTCTGCTTTGTTTTCTGAGTTATATCCATGAAATAACCAGCAGGCTACTTATTAAATTAGGATAAACATAAAAAACTTTATGTTGTGTTGTCTGTACAACTGTTTAACTTCCTGTTCAAGTGGGTGGTTCTTGATCAACAAAAGCTGAAATGTGGAGCAAAGTCAATCTTGCTATACGAGACTAGCCACCTAGTACCGTCTTTGCACACAAATGTTGTACACATGGTGAAATCAAATGTGGATTTACAAACACGTTGTTTAGTCAGCAATGTACTATAATAACAGAAACAGTAATCTACAATGGTATCTCTCTCTCTCTCTCTCTCTCTCTCTCACTCTCACTCTCACTCTCACCTTCTACTACTCAGAAGGTGAGTGTCTTATAAGTTCCATCAGTTAAATGCTGTTCAGCCAAGCAGACTTAAGTTTCTTATAGCAGCTTCCTCTTCAGATTTGGCAACCACCACCTTTTGCTCATGAAAGACCGGTTTAGGCAAACTATATGAGGAAGAACTTTAATCCCTGTTTCTTTATCTGCACTACAGTTATACCTAAGAGACAATTACAATGCAGAATCACTCAAATAGAAAATGGCAAATAAAGAAATGACCCTTATGCTGTTTGGTCTGTGGAAAATAAAATGCTCTTTGGCATTCCTGAGGCATTTTATTCCATTACAAATATACAGAATTTATTTATGCTATTATCGCCTTCTAAATCCATTAACCTTTATAGTTTGCTCACGGCTCAGATGAAAAGAAAAGCTTGTTTATATTAAAAATATATTAAAAAGTCTTTAGGTTGGCATGTGGAAGTTAACCATCCTCATTCAAACAGTCACACAGGAGGAAGCAGAAGATACAATTTCAATAATCTTGATTACTGCTTATACTTACACATATTTTACACAATCAGTTTAGATCAAGCAGAGCCCAAAAGAAATGTGAGAATCTTGTCTAAATCACTCACATACAACGCACTTGATTGAGACTACTAATGGTATTAGCAGTGCTCAAAAAAGCATAATTAAATTTGTATGATTAGCCAATGTAACCATAAAATGTACAACGGGTAAAAATAAAGTTAACCAAAGAGAGGCTACAATTAGATACAGACACAGGACAGGCCACAGGAGACACAGGAGTCAACGTATCGGTCCAGGTCCCAAGCCACCACCATGCTACCCACCTCACTGCACCTGGCTTACCATTATAAGGTGAGGAAAATAACTTAAACTGAGCTGAAATGTTTAAAAAACAATGTCAGTTGAAGAAGCCTATGTTTATATGTACAGAATATATACACTTCATTTAAACTGAGCTGAAATGTGTAAAAAAAACAATGTCAGATGACGAAGCCTATTTATATGTATAGAATATATGCACTTCATATATCCTATTGCAAAGTATTTTCTAAAATTGTTGGAATAAACAAAAACTGTCCCACACAGCTTTTAAATAGATCTGGAATAACATCCACATGTTTCTAAACATATTGGGGGTAAATTTTAGGGAGTTGAATGGTGAAGTTTCAAGACTTTTTCGATTATTTATTGTGAATGAATAATATTCCAAAATATCAAAATTCTAAAAATCACTCTGAAATTTACTTTACCTGTACTTAACAAACATTATATTATATGATATTGTATTGTATTTTAATAATATATATTATAATATTATATAACATTTATATAATGCAATATTATATATATATTATATATAATTTTTTAAAATACAAATACAAAAGTGAAAATACATATCAAGCATAGATTTTGTGAATTTCTGGTACATTTTTGTATTATTAGTACATTTTTGTACTAATAATTAAGTCTCCTTTGTGCAAAGAAAGTATTTCTAAAAACACTATTCACCAGTCTGGTAAGCAGCAAGAATCATGATTTTTAAAAAATGCTATTATTCAAGACTGGCATAACAGAATGGAGATGTTATAACAGTACAGCAGCATTTTAGCTGTCAAATGGTTGTATTAAAATGCTATAACATGAAAGATTCAATTACATTATTTCTAGCACTACACTATTTAAGTACAGTAACATACTGCAGTTTTTGGTGATTGTTACAAAATAACATTAAAAAAAATTAATGCTGAATTAACACTCACTTGCACCAGGAACCACAAGAAGGTATAAACCATCTAATGTAGCCACCACTGCCTCACTGTAAAGGTTTTTCCAAGGGATCTTCAGAGTCAGTTTACCTGGAAAACAGGCATTTTTTAAATCAGTGTGACAACATGGAACCTGATAGCATGTGAATTCAATAAAAACAGTCTGAATGAAAATCTCAGCCACACTGCTTACTATAGCTTGGCAAATGTGATTTTATTACACAGCATCTTTTTGTTTAAAAAAATAGCAGTAAGTGTAACACATTTATGTTAAAGCATCAAAATAAGTGATAACTTTTTTTATGGAAAATGTCCATTCTTGCATTGGATAGATAAAGGGTATTTGGGTACAATGGTTCACCAGAACAAAATTATATTAAAACTTTGCAAAATATCATCACATGTCATTCCTGTTAACTAATAACTTTGAACAATTAGTGGACAGTGTGGCTTGATGTCAAGTTGTTAAAAGTCATCTGACTGGATCATGTGATAACATACACCAATGACCTATTTAACAAGCTCCCTCTTGTTGCCAAGACAATTGTGCTGTGATGTTTGTTTTAAAAGAATAAAAGTTGTACAAAGCAATTTAGCAAAATGAAATTCAAACAAAACTATCTAGTGTCTTAAAAGGTTTCACTACAGTGTGATATAGTCAATTTGATTTTATGAACATCTAGTTAATACTAAAGTCATGAATGAAACTCTTTAAAACTGACAAATTCACTATGCGCTAACACAACAGAACACTTGAATGCTTCTATAATGCCTTAATGAAAGCTTGAATCCATTTTCCCTTCCTGCATGAATTATGATATAAAAAATATATTAACTTCTTATTTAAAAAAAAGTTAAATCAGTCACCATCATAAAACACGAGCTAGACAATGTGCAATTCATTCAATGTGCAAAGTGCAATTCATTAAATATTGCACTGGGACTTTGTTTTGACAAAAGTATGGTTTCCGTGTTAAAAACAAAAACGGAATGTTGGAAAAAGTATTTTTTCACTACACTACACATACTGTATTTTTTCATAAACAAAGGGAAAGTTGGATACTCACCAATTTGACCAGCCTTCACTTTAAAAGGGACATCAAATTCACTCTAAAGCACAAAAAGATAAAATGGAAGTATTGTGGACCTGTTTAAAGTGAAAATAAAACTTTCTATACATTGTGAAGATTGCTGTAAGCTTATCATTAAAATGTATTTTGACAACACACGTACAAAAAGTTTTGATAATTGATCATTGACATATTACAAATCATTAAATTATTCCTGTCTTGTAGACAGTACTGAAAACTTTAGCATATCACTTTGTCACATTTCATGATTTAGCACAAGCCACAGATTCCCACAGAACCACAGTGTTACTTCAGCACACACTTTTATATACTGCCACTTTCTCATTATCATGAACACCACCCTGATATGTGTAGTCTAAAAAAAAAGTATATACAGTAGCAACATGATGTTACTTTAAAAACATTTAAAACTAGTTTAAATGATCTACAGTGTAATTAATAATTTTGTTGAATGGTTAGCATGGTTTAGTTACAATGTCCATTAAACACTCACCAAAGCATTTTCTTTCACCCTCAGGTTTTCTAACACAACATTTCCTGAAAAAAGAATGATAAAATCAGCTTCTATTTTTTTCTATTATCTTTACTGAATGCATTCTGTAGTGTCAACAATGAAGGTTGCTACCAAAACAACAATTTAAGAAAATGAATAGCTATCAATGTCATTAAAAAGGTAAAACTGCAGAAATTAACATTGATCAGATCAGGTGATAGGAGAAAGATGACATCATATCTCATCTAACAGCATGTTGCCTAAATATTAGATCACCCATGCAGACCTGGGCCTCCTGTAGTGTCTCGTACTGTACAACATATTAGAAATTAAGTGTTAAAGCAGCCACCGTCTGCTTCTATCAGTCATAAGATGCAAGTAAAAACTCACAACAATAAACAAATATATCTTATGGTTTTTAAGCATGTAGCTTTAAACTATTCCTGGAATTTAGCTGAAAGAATCTAGTTGGAGTTGTTTTTGCCTCGACACATCCTGTAAAGTCACCATACTGACACAGCAGTTGCAGTATGCGTGACTGCTTTCAAGCCATAAACTCAAAGACCACTTGAGTGGCATAAAAACTTGCAGATATCTATCTATCATACACACATGGGAGGATTAAAATGATAGATTTATATTTGACAGATATATTTCTATCCAAAGTGACTTATTTAGTGATTATTTATATTATTTTTTATATTATATTTATATACAATATTTCCTCTTAAAGCTATAGAAATATTAACAATAATGTGCATGATTTTTTAAGATTTTGAAACTGATATAAAAATAAATGTGAACGCGCACGTAAACTCAACTGCTTATCTTTACTACGGAGTCACAAGTGGCGTTAAGATAAACTCAGATGCCATAGATAAAGCTGTAGTAAGATGGTACCATTGACTATACCAATTCATTTGCGTACTACTGGGTTATAGTGGCATAATGTACAGTTATCATTCTATCAAGATAATTAAATCAAATATATCTATTCTATTTTTTTTCAAAATGTGAATTTCATAGTAGCCGTCATAAAGGCCAAACGTCCCTTGAACATGAAACAGAAAGACTCATGAGAATTAATGACGCTATTAAAACAAACTATTGTCTATGAAGGTGTGGTCTCATCTATTTAATCTTAAGATTTCCTTGCAAATTGTGTAGCCCAGCGTTCAACGGAATAGAACAAACCAGTGTTTACTATTACTATGAATGCAAATCGTCATTAACCTTTCTTGTGGCTTGTTTTAAAAATGTCCTTACTAGGCAAATGTAATAAATAAAAATATTTTAGATGTTTGGGTAATAATGATAACTATGGTGTTCTTCACTAGGGCGGAAACCGTATGTTATTTAATAACGATAGATAATGACTGTTTTCATCGCCTCGGACACATGACACTT
>JAZGTJ010000108.1:0-31016 GCA_036877575.1 Botia almorhae | reverse complement strand
GGTTTGGTCTGCAACTTGAGAGACTGCCTATCTAACAAAACAGAAACACATCCAGCAAGCACCAGTGACATTATTGGACATAGCAATACATTTGTATCCGGTCTGCACTACATATCATTAAAGCGGACAATGATCATTCTCACACGATTTTGAACAGAATATAAGCGTTTTGTACTGATGTTGACAGGCTGTTTGATGATATGCTCTTACCTCCCCATATGCCAATCTTCAGCTGCGACTTGTCCAGGTTTTCCACATAGTCTCCTATAAACCTGTTTAAGAGATCACTGACTAAAGACTCGAACACCATGATTCGAGAATGGCGGAGACCCCGTCTCAGGGAACGTGCTAAAATGCCACAATACGCATTTGATAATGTCACTTCCCTCCCTGTGTGACAAGCGTTTACTGCGAAATCAACTGATTCGGAGATCTACTTACACTGTCTGCATTAAGTGTCAGTACGATTGCTTTATCATAAACAGGCTGACTAGTTGATCCAAGAACATGGATTGTAAAAGTGAAAATGTATTGAGGTGTGCGGTGTTCATTTGTTTACCAAATTAAATATAAATTTGTTTATTTATTTGCAAAATAATGACTACTAAGATTGTTCCTACAATATTGCATGACAATATCCTATATTTTAGGAAAATAATGTAGAAATGAGTTGCCTATGAGGTTGGTGAAGTGGTGAACCCATCAAAAGTCTTATTCTTTAATACATAAGATAAATAATGTTATTATTTATTTTTTATTTAATGGCTATATAAAAAAAGAGTTGATCTAATATGTTTTGACAAACACATGCTCTAGTCATTTCGTACTGAATGGTTTGTGCCCACACATGTTGTCTAAGATCTTAAAGCTGTATTTACATACTAAGCAGATGTTCTCTGTATATGATATTGACATGTGGTATTCATATTGCTACTGGGACACAGTAAAATCCTGTCATACACAACCAAGAAAAGCAGCACAATATAATGTAAATCTAGAACTGCAATTCAATTAAATTCGATGACTCTTTATTTTCACAATACAAAAAAAAAACATTTCAAAGCATAGTGCCCTTCCTTCCTCATAGAGCAAGCCACAGGCAACAGTGGCAAGACTCCCTAGGGTGCCTAGTTAGTTGTGAAAGAAAAAGGAGGAACCAAGGCTGGGGGAGTATATATCCTCAGGCTGGCACATTCCAAGGAATTTATACAGACATGCATGCACAGAACTTCCATGACTGTTAGTTGTAAATAATTGTATCTGTCAATTAATAAACATACTACGGTAATATGAGGGACACAGGCAGTACACAAGGACAAGCGTCCTACACACTTTGTATTTTAGGAAATGTGTTTAAGTGTCAAAGGACAAATCCTTCATTAAGTAAACTACAGACGAGGCTGTAAAGATTGGTGTGAAAAATAAGAGCAACCCCCCACCTACAGGCCAATGGCTGCAAGTGTTACTACTATATGTAAATACGTTAGCTCGCCCCCATTTGGTCTGATAGTGGAAATGCAGCAACTGAAAAGCAGAAGCCTTTAAAATGTTTATGGCAAGTTTAGCAAGTTCAGGACAGGTGCACAGATGGAGTTTTTTGTTTGTTTGTTTCGTCAACAAATCACTGGTCAACAAATCCTTACTCACGGGTCATAATTTCAAGTTATTTTATATGACAGAAATAATGTGACAAGAGGAGAAGTTGTTTACTGTACTTTAGCCCATTTATTTCCAGAAGTTTGACACACTCAGCAAATGACCAAAATACAGTATTTTAAGATTGGCAGAGTGGAAAGATTGCAATCCAGGGATAGTGGGAATCATCAGCGCATCACAGGAAATTTAAAGAGTACATGATTTAGGCCAAATTATTCAGAAGCGTTAAACAAAACATACGCTTTAAAAATTGTATGACCAGTTGGTGCTGCTGTTCTCAAACTGTTTAGGTACACTTAGGGTATGATGGCAATAACATTAACAAGTTTAAAAGTATTGCTAAAACATAACCTCACGTTCTGTTCGGTGTTTTGTCTGTCCTGGATGAAATATGTTTTAAAGTTATGTTTCTAGGCAACATAGTTTTAAAAAACACCAACACACACAAAGGGGTCTGCATACTTTCAGCGCTTTGCTCAGATATGGTCAGATATTTGAACAGCCTAAATGGGCACTTAAATGCACCATTTTAGAGAGTTTCCTATTTCTATGAATGTTCCTTGGAGGATGTAAGAAACCCATCCAGCAGATGTCGAGATTTATATAATGACCTAAGTTACACGAACATCGGCAGCACAACGTGCCATATTGCCATTGTTTATAGGTATGGTAACATAGTAATGTAAATTCTAGGACACCTTGATATGGTAATTATTTATTTAATTAAAACAGAATTGTTTGTTAATAATAGCAAAAAAAAAACATTAAATCGACAATACAACTACACGTCGAGAGGACTACACGTCGAGACTACATTGTCCTTAATTCAATTTCTATGACGCATTTCCTCTCTTCCCCCGCTTTAGAAATCGGCTGAGCTCGGTGAATTTCGTAAGTCGAGAAGGGATTTACTCCAAAGAGGCAGAACGAAACCGTAGCTTACTGTGCATCGAGTGGTTGTGAGCTTGCAATGAAACTGCGGTAAACAAACTCACTGGTAAGACCTTATGTACTCACATTTTAGTCCTAGGCCAATTGTCTTGATAATATTCAGTGATCGCTGTTTGTTTTAATGTGATGCACATTAATACGATCTGAGTGATTTAACATGCAGTGTTGAATGGTTTGGGATTTAGAGGTGCGTGGAAATAAGCAGTGTGTGCCGTACAGGGACGTGCTCAGAGTCCTTATCCGAAGTGACATGATACACATGCTTCACCAGTTGCTAATGACGAGAAGGTTACGTGAATCGATAAGAACACTGTGATTAGGTGCATTGCATTTAGTAAGTTTAACTACGTAAACGTTTGCCTTCAAAATGTAATGACATGATATTTGCATTGAGGCAAATTTTCGTGTTTGGTGATTTGGGCTGCTCTCATTTTTTTTCACGAGATCTTGTATGAGGCTACTGATGAAAGAAAGCGACCGCAACTTAGTTTGAATAATTAAAGTTTTAAACTCGATTATATATATTTTTTGTTTAAATTTGTGATGTTTAACGTTGTGGACAAATTGGAATCCGTCATGTTCAACATTTAATGCATTTAATTTGATGAAACTTAAATAAATAAAATACTAATAAAATACTACATAAATACTAATTGCTCAAAATAAAATATTACTTAAAAAGGAATATTGCATAAATATATGCATGTTCTATCAGGGAGGTAGTAAGTTTAATATGTTCAAAAGGGTGCATTCATTTACACGTTTGGTTCAAACAAAACATTAAGCATAGCATAGAGCGTGTTATTGATCCAGAACTCTGTACCCCGCAGTTTAAATTTAATACGTCAATTTCAGATTGTTTCATCGGCGCTTGCCATTGTATCCGCATTGCTTTAACGGCTTTAAAAGCTGTAAACATGTACATTGTATTAAAAACACCCGCAAAGTATAGCACAGGATGAGCTGCAGCGGGTTATAAGCTTTTTATTTGACGCTCCCAGGCACATGCCGCCCTTGCTAACGCCACACCCCTCCGCGTCATCATATTTAAATACCCTTATAACGACCATATGAGCACATTTTTATGTTAATTTATTGAATATGTGATTTGTTTTTGTTGTTTTACATAACTAATTTGGTGTTGTTTTTATTGTTCCTAAATTGCCTTTAATTTCCTTTGATACTGTCATTAAAGGTGTGTAGTTTATATAGTTAAGTTGCAAAAATATATTTTTTAATCATCATGAAGAAATGTTTCATTTCCATTGACACCTCTTCTCGGCTGTTTCTTTAGTTTCTGACTAGACAGTGACACACTTTCTATGAATCATGTGGATAGTTATAGAAGGTTGGAACAAGTTTTTTGACACTTATGAGTCAAAGTAATGAAGTGTGCCAGCTCACTTCTGTTAAGATCTTGGAATGGTACTCTGAGGCACATGGTCTTGACAAAGTTTACAGAAGTTTTATTTATTTTGCTCCTTTACCTTTTATCAACACTTCAGATTTTCTGATCTGCTTTTAACATATTGGATTCATCACACAGTCTTTAAGCTCAATGTCTGGCACAAAGGAGACAGGCAGATCTGCTTACTGTGTATGGAGTGATGGACTGCTGATGCTGATGAATCCAGTAGCTTGGGAAAAGGCATCAAGTAGAGTAGTGTCTGCTGTCCTTTTGATAAACTACGGCTGCTGTTTATCACAGCTGTCACTTTTATTAGTAGCTTGCCCATGGGTCATACCTTATTGGCAAGGTTCCTTGTATTCAAGATTCATCATGTGTATATGTGAACAAGCTCACTGACTTCCTGTTTGCGACTCATCACTTGTCACCATGTGTACTTTAAAAATGTTCCACATATTCTCGCTTGCATGTTACAGAACCAAGTGTGTGTTTAGAAAGTAAATATATATACATATATTGTATGACCTTGGGCAACAAGTACAAATCATAGGCTTAATGCCAGAGCTGTTGGTCTCTAAGGTGAGAGTTAGATGCATGTCCTATGATACTGGTAAGTGTAGCCTAATATTTTACAATGGAACATCAAACAGACTATTTATTTGTTCCCCTTTCTTTGTATTATAAATGGTCCCTTATCAAAAAATACTATTTGTGTTGATTGTGTCTGCCAATCTTTTAAAGAGTAGTTTGGGAGTAGATAAGCCTTTACCTATGTACATTAGAGCATTTGTAGTATTTGGAAAGACATCTTTGTTTATTACCGAACAGGAATGGTAGCAAGTGCACATGTATGTGGGTGCATACTTGAGTTATTCAAGTGGGTCAGTCTCAGCACACCTACTAAATCTACTGTGGCCAAATGTGCCATTTTCTGTTCTACATTCCAAACCTGAAAGTGTTCCTGAGTCAGTATAGAGCCTTAGGAAAGTCCTGACACTGTGAATTTTACATTACACATTTGCATTGTCTTTTCTTATAATTTAGGTATTGAGTTTAGCAAAACTCAAGTTTGGTTTATAGTTACCGCTGTGTGTATGCCTATAAATGTATGTAACACTTTTGCACAAAGTTAAGGTGACAAACTAAGTTTAACCCCTCCCACCCCCATCCCACATATGCAGTAGTTATAATTAGCAGGGGTGGCAGTGGGTGTCACATCTTTTAGCTGGACTAAATCTTGAGAACAACTTCCAACAGTAACTGATAGAATACAACATTTCCAAACACTATACTGTCATCATTCTTTTATGACCTCTGCTTTTACTCATTTTGCCACTTACTTGGGGGCTTACTTTCACAGTAGGTCATTGGCTAGTTTTTAGCCAGTGCCTTTAGCTGTTTTAAATTGTTGTGCTGTTTTTAAATGGTGTGCCTGAAGATAATGCCATTGATGGGTTAGGGTGGGAGACATGACCATTAGGATTACAGCATGTTATATGACAGGTTATATGCTAGTTTGCTGAAATAAAAAAAGTCTTTACATATGGCAAAGTCAATGTTTTTGTATAATACAGCCAATTAAGTAATACATGAAAAATACATTGCTGTTTGTTTGTAATTGTCTCTTTTTATATAAAGCTTGAGGCCCTCAAACCATATAATGTTATTAATTAACAAATCAATAAATCTGGCATCAGTGCAAAAATGTTGTGTAACACTTTAAAAGGGCCACTTTAAAAGCTGCTGTCAAACAGCTGATTATAGTCATTGTAATAACCATTATAGACATTATATGCTCCATCCAGGCAGACAGAACATCTTTTTTGGAGTTTTAGTTTGACATAGGAGACCAGTCTTGTATCTAAACCTTCAACATATTCTATGCTGAAAAATGGATCCAGGTCAATCTATTATATCAGGTGCTTTTGTGACTGCTGCCTCCCCTTCGGTAGAGTTGCTGACTGGCTTGTCATGCTCTCTTGTCATTTGCCAGGAAGGGCTCTGTTAGCAGGTGCTATTCCCAACACAGCAGCTTGCTTGATCCTTCGTAGTACCTCTGTCACATGTGTACATTCCACTGGAACAGAAGATGAGTGATCAAAGGAAAGAGAGAAATACAGGGGACTAAAGCATTGGTGGATTGGAATATATTTAGTGAAGGACTAGGATCTGAATGAATGAGCCCTCCTGTAGCTCAAACAGTAGGGCATGGCACTAGCAATGCCAAGATCATGGATTAGAATACCAGGGAATATATTAACAGATAAATATACCTTGAAAGCAATGTAAGTTGGTATAAGTTGGATAAAAGGAAAAATTAACATTAAGATCTAATTAATAGAGCTTAATGAAAAAGCATTGCAAAGATATGCGTTCTGTCACTTTAACTACAGTGCTTTTTCTTTTAGAGTATTTTGGGAATATGGCATATTTTTGCCCTTTGACATGAGGCTCAAAATGGTTACATGAAATCAGAGAGTGTAGAGAGGTTTTTTGAGCCAGTCCACAGCTGGATGGGTGGTGTAGACTACATAGATCTGATGTTCTTCAATTCCTTGTTTTATAGAGCTGCCACTGGAGCTTCTTATTTACTAGCTTTTAATTACCTTTGCAGTGTTAATGGGTTGCACTAAGAAGCTGCTTAAATTGGTATAGGCAATGTAATTTTTTGGGATGCAAACATTAAGTGTGAAAGAAACTGTGGAAAGATCATGTGAAGAAAAAAGGGAAATACACAGTGTGTATTGCATGAAAAGAGGGCTACACCCTTTATATTGAAAACTTTCATTGAACAATGAGTTTAGGAGACATAAAAACATACTCAGGAGTTTTAAAACAATGTGAAGAGATCATGGTACAATCTGGCATATTGATGATCTAAAAACTGACTGCTTCTACTCACATAGTCACACTTTATTTTGTGTGTTTAGCTCATCTCAATCTTATGCCAATATTATAACCATGCAGTCAAGTTCAGTTATGTTTATATATCTGTAAATATAGCTGTGTATATATAGCTTAGCAACACCGCTCTTTAAATGGCCCCACTGGTCCAGAATGACAGACGCATCTATAAAGTGAACATTGCATGGGTATGTCTTCATGTCTAGACCACTTGGTTCAAATATTTTTTGTAATAGTATTTTAGTATTTTATAATTTTTTTAAATTAAAGACAATCCCCTTTTTAAAAGAATGTTTGCCATATATGAGTCGATTTGATAAAGCATGAGCTTTTTAGTGCTTACCCACAATGCACTGTTGGCAAAGCATGCCATTTATTTGACACCTATGTGACGATAAATATCTCAGGGATTCCTAACAGCACTGACCTAAAATTCAAAAAGTCAAAGTGCTTATAAAAAAACATCAAGCTCTTTTCTTTTAAGCACTTATAAAATATTGGATTGGCTGGCAACTCCCTGTTCATTTTTATGCAGTGTCCAAATTCATCTGTCTCTGTGTCTATCTTTTGGACTCTCAGCTTACTACCTTCTTGGCCTCTCTCTATCTTTCTAAAGTTGGAATCTCCCTTGATGGGGGGATGCTAATATTTGTCGACCATCCGTTTAACCTTCCTAGGGCTCCATGTTGACAGAGCATCTGAGCTATGGAGACGTTTCAAATTTGCGTCTGTATCCCTGCGTTAAAGGACGGTGCTTGGTTAATCATACGCATGAAGCATAATAAAAATGAGCATCTCCTTTCAGTTACTTGAGCCTAGCTTGAGTCTTCTATTTAAAGTTTTTCTCTAGTGAATGGTGAAATGTTAACATACTTGAACCTGTTTGAGGTCAGATAACGAAGTCCCTAGAGCCAAATGGAAAATCACAGCTACTATGTGACACTGCTAGTTGTATAAATATAAAGTTGTATAAATATGTAACTACAAAAATCCCTACTGCCTATCATGTATACTGCACTGGATCATCAGTAGGAGAGTGGGGTAAGTTTTGAGCCAGATGTTACTTCCTTTACCTCCTATATCTCTATATAAGGTGATGAGCTGTGTGTTTATGGGTGAGGGCAACACCAGTGGGATTCCAGCTGAAGTCTAGTTTTGTGTGGCTGGGCTAACAGGAAAAACCTAGCCTATCCTGCTCCATGACACCTACCCCCTCTCCTGCCTCTCAAATATGGAGAACATTTTTTAAAAGAGGGTCATGAGAGCCCCAGCTGGAATTTATTACATGTAGACGACGTAGCGCTAATCAATTGTTGAAAATAGTCTTTTATTTGTGCTGCATTCTCTTGCAGTTCTCTAATGCATGTTAACTGATAAAACCAACCAGAACAGATAATTCAGATCAGTAACTCAAACCAGTAACTGACTGGAATGTTTACTGGAAGAGAATGTGGTGTATCATTTGAGCTGCTTGTCGTAGTACATGATGTCCATGACCAGTCTGTGGTCTATTACAGCAGTGAGCTCTGAGGTCATAGCTCAAGTTATATGATCCCCACCTTAGATGTGGGCAGTGTAACTGCTGCAGTTCTTCCTGGCAATATAAGCCATTTAATAAACTGTGTAAATGATGTTCTAGTGACTGTACTTGTGGCTTAAATGTGTATATTTAGAACAGAACACTGCTGATGCTAAATCTAAATGATCTAATTTCTGGTACATATAGTGTGAGTAATGGCCCTATTAGGCAGTGGTTTTAGTTGCTAATCTCCTCAATCTCATTGACAGTTCATATAAATCTCATTGACAGCTAGACCTTTGTTCAGCGATGCCCTTTTTTTTTACTGGAATTGAGGCTTTGTGACACCTGAAGATGTGTGAAGTGTAGCCCTAGTTAAGTTAAACGAGCTGGTGAAAGTCCATTAAACCAGTTAATGACTAGCAGGAGGATGCTGATTGGCTGCTTGGCTAAAGTGGGAAGGCTTTTGTGTGAATGTTTTTAGGGTGGCCTATAATTTTTTTTTTCAAATGTAATGCAGGATGTTGACCTGATGTTAGACAAATGTTATTTTCAACATGGGATTCTGTGAAAATATTCATTCCTGTGTTGTTCATCAAATGTATCACTAGAAATAACAGCAGCATGTGTCTGGGCAGATTACAGACACATCTGTTAACCCCTGTTAAATAAATGTCACACCCTTTACCTGCTCCACTCAATCCCATGATGTCAATCCCATCATCCACAGCTGGCTGTATAGTGAATATATTTTTTTAGCACCCAGAATTATTGATACAGTACACTCCATACAGTACAGCCCTAACTGACAGTTACTCTAGCCTGAAAGTTTACTGGAGAATTGCTGATGGAGCAGCAATGATGGCTGCCTCTCCCCTGACTGGCTAACTGCTAACAGTTAACTGGTCTGTGTCAGCACCTCCACCTTAGAATGGTTAAATAGAGTTCACATCAGCCAGCTGTTCCTTGTTGTCAGAAGTCCAAATAAACTTGCACCTGAAGAGATACAGTCATCATATAAAGGCAGAGAGTGTGATAATCTAAGCATGTGATGTGTGGGTGTGCCTTTAAATGACAGCGTAAAATGAGGGATGGTAGAAGGTAGGCTAGATATAAAAAAGACAAAGTTTTGGCATATATTATATACGATTTTATATATATTATATTTATATTATATATTAGATATTTACTGATTTTTTTTAAAAAGTTGAAATTAATCTAAATATGTGGTTTGTGACTTCTTTTTTTTATCACCTATATTTTGCAATTTTATAGGAATTAAGCATTCTGGAGCTTGCCTGTTAAGATTAACATGGGCTGGTGGTGTTTGTTAGAGAGGAGACTCTGAAGTCAGTTACAAGACATTAATGCCCAATTCCTCAATCAATCAATCCAGTATATCCATGTGTCCAGTATACAGCTTCTGCTTTAAGATAGAATAAAGTGAATGTTACTCTGCAGAGTCACAATAATTGGGCGTCCTGTTTGTACATGCTAGGTGTAGTAGGATTGTTTGTTGAGTCTTTCAGTTGTGTTGAGACATTCAAAACACTCTGACACTATTGATGTTTTGCCAGCTGTATGGGTCTGAAGATGGTCATGTGACCTTTACTGCCTACATGTGCAGGTAATGCCAGCCGTGCTAGTGACAGTCATGCTTGCTGATCACAAGCCTCCCCGGGCATCATACTTTACCGCTTAACACATTTGTATTCTCTCTCCTTCATCCTGTCCCTATTTAACAGAGTGCTCTCGGCAACAGTCGGCAGTCTGAATATTTCTAAACATGATGAATGAAAATAGCCATCTTTATTATCCAGTGTTTATTATGGTGCTGTGGGTGAGATTTATCATCTTTATTTTGTGAATAGATTAATTCAGAGGTCTTAAAGTTCTCTATAGACTTAAATCACAAGCTGTTTTTTGTAGATTAAAAGTGAATTATGTTAAATAAAAACATGGGATTTGTACCTCTATTGCTTTACCAAAATAAATCGCAAACAACAAGTTTGATGTATTAGTGGAAAGCACCTTAGATGTGCCTTATCTGCGCTAGTGTAACTAATACAGGCCATTCTTCCTCTAAGTTCAATAAGGAACACACATGATTTACAAATGAAAAAGTTGTTTTAAAGTTGAACCAGTGTTGTTTTTGCTCATGAGTACTAAATGGTGTGTTGGCATGGGCACTTGTGTGTATGAGGTTGCTTTGGTTTAAGGTTGTGGAGTAAATTGGTCTCCACTGGACTCTTGTTGACCTCTGCAGTGGCTGTATGACAGCAGCTGGTGCACAGATGTTTTCACCACACAGTGAGCTCAGTTACCGCACTCATGATGCAACTCAATACAGCAGCATCTCTGATTTCTGGGCCAATTGCATCACAGATAGTTTCATGATGAAGCTTGCGGGGGTGGTTGAAAAATGTGGATAAATGACCAGAAACTTTCCAAAATGGCTTCGACCACACAACCCACTGTGACATCATCATCGCTAAGATTTTGAAGAGCTTAGTTCTTTTTAGGCATTGATTCTCAAGTTCATATACTGATTCTTGATATGTTATCATTAAAGCTATTATTGTATTTTTTGTTCATTGAAAATGCTGTGTAAATGTTAAACAGTTGTCTTAAGCTTGGTTAGTTATTTAGTTCTTGACTTTAAGGAAAGTTTAGAGGCCTCTGTCATTGTGTTAGCTCTGTAATCATGAGAACGCTAGTTAGGTAGACTTGGGTTAATTACTAAATCTTCAATTAATTTCTCATGGGCCTTGAATACAAAGACACACCATAACTGGGAGGCTATATACTTTAACTGAGGTGCTTTACCTTTCTCTTTTTAAATTTATCCTCAGCCTGATGTGGCTAATGAGAATACAATTTGCACTGAATAGCTTTACATCATTGCAGCATCTACGATAACAACAATTTAGCAGTCTTGTATTGGTAGTCATGATGGAAAAGGAAATGTAAAGTTATTTTGAGGGTTAAATGAAGGGATAAACCTCATCAGGTCCTGTTAAATTCAACAGAAGACCTTTCCATGACTGTTCTTTTAGGTCTCGTTTTATCGGTTGAAAATCTTTTGTTAATCTAGATGTGCTGCTGACTGTCTGATCATCACTGTTTCTTTCTTACTGTCTCCGTAGCTGTGAAGATCTGCAGTGCTTCAGAGTTGTGGCTCCTCAAATTTACGGTGAGGTCAAACTCCATGTACTTCTGTTGTAAGTTTACTGACTGTGGATGTGTTCTAAAACCTAGTGAGCTGCTTACTACCTACATGGGCAGCAGCCTTATATCTAAGGTAGTAGTCTAATTACCATGGAAGTAATTTAAAAAAGATGTCATTGGCATAATTATGTTGTCTACCTTTTAGAACAGGCTTCACATCAGGTATGATACCTTGTAAGCTGCAGTTAAAGGTAGTTCCCTAGGTTTTGAAACAAAGCTTATAGTATTGTGCTCTTATCTGTGTCCTTCATCGTGGCTGTGGATTTGTTTTGTTTTTTTTTGTCCTGTATGTTTTGTAAAAACCTTGTATTTTTTATCTAACTATTGCTCAGGCTAACTTGAAACTTTGTGGAAGGTGGAGTTTAGCTGTGTAATCATATTTCAGTAGCTCGCTGTTACCATAGTAACACTGGCGACAGACATGAGTCACTATGACTGTATGGGGGATATTAGCAGCTGAGTCTCTCCGATATAAGGCAGAAGAAGGATGTGTTGATTGACTGGCTGCATGCATATGTTTTTACTGTAAGAATCTGGGTGAGTAATCAGGCTTGTAAGTCAGGCTGCTGACCTGAATGTAGCTTGTCCTGTTGTTGAAGGTCTATAAATGGAAGAGCATTTTCTGGAGTGTTATGATGTCTCAGGCTCTCTAGAGCCACCAGTGGGATGATTGGCTGTATAGTTGGATCTGCATGGCTGGAAACACTGCGAATACATGTCTGCATGCTGTATGTGGAGAAGAGGGAGAAAATAATGTGATATGTGGTTTGACTGAGTGGACCCGATAAGAAGTAATAATTGGTTCCAAACAGTTTTACCGAACCCACATAATGCCTCATTTCCTCAGTCTTCCACAACTCACCACATTGGTTGAGGCAGAAGTTGACATGTTTAACCGCTCAAACAAACGGCAATGCTTTGAAAGTGACACAGATGAAACATGTTTGTATATGGAAGGTCAGCTTACAAGTTGTCTCTGTGCATTACACATGGTTAAAAGATAACATTATATCTTGAAATAACTAAACGCTATACCTTTACCAAAGATGAAGTTTATCACAATATTAACTCTGTGTCGCAACTCTGTGTTACCTGCAATGCAGTTCTCAATCTATATATGTCTGTCAGTGACAGTTTAAAGCTCTACAGCTTGTCCCTGGCATACTGGGTCAGATAACTACCAAACTAATGCCAACGTTCAGCGTGCCAACTGTGTACAAGGGCATCCTCTATCCTCAAAGGCTCACATATCAACTAAAGATGAGCTCTGTTAAACCCTAATAATTCAGGTTGTCATCTGTCATGTATTTTATGCTGATTTTAAACGCTTTTATGGCTGTTAGAATTCTCCAGCCACAGCCCTTAAAGTGTGTTTTTGTGTATTTGTGATTTGCATTTATATGATGTGTGTGTGTGTGTGTGTGTTGCACTATATAGTGTTTCATTAACATGTAGTTTGAATAGTGTTGAAAGAGCATGGGCAGCTGATTGAAGTTAGGTATTAACATGCGTGTCTGTATGTGTGTATGCCTGTTTTGTGTGTATGCTTGTGTTTGTTTGTGGGAGGGAGCTGATGGACCGAATCCAGATGTCGTGCTAATAACACATTGATGATAAGAATAGATGTCAGACAAGAGGATTAGATGTAGAGACAGATCATTTGTGCTTTAAAAAAACAGAATTGTTTCTCCGTCTGTCTGTCTATAAAATGCATGTGGGTGTGTGTATGTATAAGTGTTATACTAGAGGGATAATTACTAAAGCAAGACAAACACCCTAACCAGATGCATTCTTACTTTTTGCTTTCTGCTTACAGTATATATCGACATCTCTTAAGTGCACACACATTCTCCTTATTTCATTTTTCTTTGCATCTTTGTCTACAGGTTTGAAAAGGTTGTAATACTTGAGTTGTCAGGATGGTGGCGCTGTCTCTGAAGATCTGTGTGAGACAATGTAATGTTGTGAAGACTATGCAGTTTGAGCCTTCAACGGCTGTGTACGATGCGTGTCGAGTTATCAGAGAGAGGGTTCCGGAAGCCCAGACGGGGCAAGGTGGGAATTCAGGATTTTCTCAGTACCAGCATTTATGCTAATGCATGCCAGCATCATGCTCTACTTCACTTGAACTACAGGAATATGCATAATATGCATTATTTTTGTTGTTAATCCAACATTTTGACAGTACAAATTCTAAAATGGCATCTGTTGTTTTTCAGCATCAGAATATGGGCTGTTTCTCTCAGATGAAGACCCAAGGAAAGGCATCTGGCTAGAGGGGGGCCGGACGCTGGATTATTACATGCTGAGAAATGGGGTACAGCCTTTGATGTTTATTGTCTCGGTTCCAGCTGATTTTACTCCTGTCTGATGTTCTGTGAAGTGTCTTTGCACTTCTGACACTGTGCTGAAAAGGATTTGGGGTCACTCTGCCTAAAAAATTTCAGTGCTTTATGTGCATGTGTGTGTGAGAAAGAGAGGGCAGAGAGGCTTGCCTTAGTATAAAATTAAAGCCACATGATTAAAGACAAGCATTGGTCACCACAGCGTGTGGTTTTTGTTTATTTAAACCTGAGTCTCTTGGCTTGTATAATGGAGTGTTTATATGAAGATAAAGCAGAGGAGTGTGTTTAGCTGCATGTGATTGGTGTATATTAGAAAGTGTTAAATGAAATTTTCATCAGTAGCATTTTATCTTCTCTCTCTCATAAACATTTACAACCTGGTCATTTTCTCTCACTCACTCATTCATTTCTCTCTCTGTCTCGCTCTCAGGACATCCTGGAGTATAAGAAAAAACACAGACCTCAGAAGATAAAAATGCTGGACGGTGCAGTTAAAACTATTATGGTGGATGATTCCAAAACTGTGGGAGAACTGCTTGTTACTATCTGCAGTAGAATAGGCCAGTGACACTCTTGATAAAAACAACATCTACACATTGAGTCTTCCCCGCACTTAATATCAAAATAAATTTTAATTTAACAAATTGGAAGCATGCTCATGAATAAAGATTATTTTTTAAATTGCAGTTGTATTGTTTGAATATATTAAATACATTGAAGTTAATAGGTCAAGGCCAAAAGTTGAGCTTCACTTTATATACACACAAGGTCACAATTACAAGCAATAAGTCTGTAACTGTATCTCCTCATTTCTCCTTGCAGGAATCACAAACTATGAGGAGTACTCTGTCATTCAGGAAGTGGTGGAGGAGAAGAAAGATGAAGGGATGGGCACACTGAAAAAAGACAGAACTTTACTGAGGGAGGAGAGGAAGATGGAGAAGCTCAAAGCTAAGCTGCACACAGATGATGATTGTAGGCAACACATTAGACATGTAATGCAGACAGACACTTAAAGTGTTTGTAACAACATAAGTCAATAATAAATGTCAGGCTTTTAGGTTTAGGACTGTTTCAGGGTTCATTTTTGATTCTGATGATCTCTGTGTTTTCATTCTTACAGTGAATTGGTTAGATCATGGACGTACATTCAGAGAACAGGGGGTTGAGGAGAGTGAAACTCTGCTGCTGAGACGAAAGTTCTTCTATTCCGATCAAAACGTGGACTCTCGAGATCCTGTACAGCTCAATCTGCTTTATGTTCAGGTCAGATTCCTGTCACAGTTATTTAATAATGTGTGAATGCTGTGCTCATCACTTGACAGCCTTGGCTTGGTTCGGTTCCACTGTAATCACTGATGTAATGATGTTGACCCATATGCTGTGCCCCATTGAAGTGCTCCAAATCTGTTATCGACACATGCCCCTAAAGGATCTGCTGCATGAGGCTATATGCCTCATATTGATCTGTTAAGTAGTGCAGCCCCCATTAGCTTTTTGCAAGCTTTCTGTTTGTCAGGAGCTCACAGTAGTTGCTGATCATGATCATTTCTGAATGAACAGAAATGATCATTTCTGTTGTGAAATGTTGAAAAGTCAGGGTTTGATAAGAAATGTTTTCTTTGCATGTTTCCTTAGGCACGTGATGACATCCTAAATGGTTCACATCCCGTGTCGTTCGACAAGGCTTGTGAATTTGGTGGCATTCAAACACAGATCCAGTTTGGGCCTCACATAGAACATAAACACAAGTCTGGATTTCTGGAGTAAGTTAACATCCCTGTTTTCTCTCGATGTCATATCATGATTAAATTTGCTCAGTGTTTACTGTCATTGGTCATCACTGGTTAAAAAAAAAAAAAATATATATAAAATAAAAAGGGCTTACGTTTACATTTATGCATTTGTCAGACACTTTTATCCAAAGTGACTTGCAGTACATTCAAGTTATACATACATTATTAGTATTAGGGCTGGGCGGTATGACGGTATATATCGTTACCGCGTAATGAAATGTGTACCGTAAAAGAATTTTTTATTCCGTGTATACCGCGAAATGTAAATAAGTGGGCGTGGCCAACTCACGTGCAGCACACGTGAGGCTGAGACTGGTCAAATCGTTGAATGCATGACTGAAGGATATACTGGGAGGTTGTAAAAACATGAAAAAAGGAGAAACGAACAGACGAGGAGGGCTCGCAAGCTCTTTAGCAAAGTTGCGTTGCCAACAACGTACAGAGAATGCCGACTGAGAATTGAACAGGAGCTCAGTAATGTTGAATACTTTGCAACGACAACAGATTTGTGGGCTCTGTRAGATGTTACTTGAGAAAAGTTTACAATAATAAGTTCTGTCCACATCAAGCTGTGAAATGTGACATACAGTGGAATTGTTGTTCATATAAAGTCATATTTTGTTTACTATATTTATAAGGGTAAAAATAAAATACAAAATAATCAAATAAGATTAAGTCCTTTTCTTTTCTTAAATATTCAAGCTTATTTATTATATAAAGCCCTTTTGTACATTTTCTGGAATAAAAACTATATCGTGAAAGATATCCTTACCGTGAAATAAAATTTCTCATACCGTGAAATAAAATTTTGGTCATACCGCCCAGCCCTAATTAGTATGTACGTTTCCTAGGATTTAAACCCACAACCTTTGCACTACTAACACATTGCTCTGCCAATTGAGCTACAGGAACACTACATATGTTTTAATGTTTTAATGCATATTGTATGCAGGTGTAATTCATGTTTGAAGGTCATTGTATTGTGCATTTCATTTTTGTTCAGTTTAAAAGAGTTTCTGCCTAAAGAATACATCAAACAAAGAGGTGCTGAGAAAAAAATATTTCAGGTGGGTCAGGATTGTTTTACGTTTATTATGTTTATTGTTTTGCAAGGTCGCTTTTTCATGATGTAAGTAATTGTCTTGGATTGTGTACTGATTTAGGAGATGTATAAAATCTAATAACTGTTTTGTGCTTTTTGAATCTGACAGGAGCATAAGGCTTGTGGTGAAATGACAGAGATTGAAGCCAAAGTAAAGTATGTGAAGCTTGCGAGATCCCTCAGAACATATGGAGTGTCTTTTTTCTTAGTTAAGGTAATGCAGGTGTTTTTACATGTGGTACTTCTGTATACAAGCTTTGTGTTTTTTTTTCCCCAGAGTCAGCTAATGATATTGTAAAGCTGTTTTTAAATTAATTTACAAAATGAGTTAAATGTCAAGGATAGTTTTCCTTCCTAAATTCCAGATATTTCACCTCCATAATTCTTAAATTCCCAACCACAGCCCCCCCCCACCACATCCCTCACCCTTCCCCGTGCCCTTTTCTTTTCCGGTGTCTGCATGACGTATAGACTGATTGCAATTCAGTTCTGCTTAAATTGTAACGTTAGGATGGAGCAGATGTGTGCTAGTGCTTCAAACACTTGAGGTCACAAGTTACTGATTTCACTTCGGTTACCTTTATCTCATGACCATAGATTTTATTATGCTTTAAATTTATATTCTCCTGGGATTTACTGGTAAATGCATTTGTGCAGAAAATGAAAGTGAGAAAGATCACCACTGTGTAGCTCAGAGACTGGACTGTAAAGCTCCTCTTATCACTCTGCTGACAGCTCATAGAGGGAGAGAGAGAAAGGGAGTGAGCAAGCAAGAGGGTGTGAAAAAGGAGATAAGCATTAGAGTCTGGCAGGAAAGAAGAGAAATGTTATTGAAAAGGTGTGAAAAAGTCTTGAAGATATATTGTGTTTGCCACAGGCAGGATTTTGGAAAACTTGCTTGTTTTTTGCTGTGGCTTGAGCGTAGTGAATTAAACTTGTTTTCCTTACGTCTTAATGCATTTCTTAGGAGAAAATGAAAAGTAAGAACAAACTCGTCCCAAGGCTGCTGGGTATAACCAAAGAATCAGTGATGCGAGTGGATGAGAAAACCAAAGACGTGGTTCAGGAATGGCCACTTACTACAGTGAAGAGATGGGCTGCTTCACCCAAGAGCTTTACACTGGTACTTATATAACATGCATCTAACCACAGACTCTTATATGACTTCCAAATGGATCAAATAGCTTTAGGTGCTGCTAAAATGCATAAAAGATATTCAAATGTTTTTTTTTCTGTACACTTTGTGTCTGTGTGTGCAGGATTTTGGGGAGTATCAGGAGAGTTACTATTCAGTTCAGACTACAGAGGGAGAGCAGATATCTCAACTTATCGCTGGATACATTGACATTATCCTTAAGAAGGTCTGTATTAAACACTTAACTGCTTTATCATCACAATTAACTTAGTATTTAATAGTATTTCTTTCTTTTATAATCTTTCTTTAAAAAGATTATACTTTGTTCTGGATTATTACGTTGCAGATTAATAGAATGCAGAATGAAACCAGATTAAATGTGGTCTGTGTAAATGTAAAGTAATGGTTTGTGGCTGTTTGGGCCCACAGAAACAAAGCAAGGACCGTTTTGGCTTGGAGGGAGATGAGGAGGCCACCATGCTAGAGGAGTCAGTTTCTCCTAAAAAGTAAGACAGACAGACACACATACACACACAGCTTTCAAAAGCATCCACTGAGTCAGCAAAGATAACCATATTTCCTTTCATGGTTTTGTAATTTTGTGCCAATTATGTTTGAAAATACTTCTGTAATCAGAGCGGGACAGCAGTACAGCGAGAGGAAAATAAATGAAAATCACAGTGGAAAATAACCTTATCTCAGTCTCTAGTTATCTAGATGGAGCTGATGTTACCTATTCCACACACTTTTTCCATGCTCTCTGTTTTTTGTTTCTTTAACTTGTGCTGCTGCCTGCAGCTCTTGAATAACCCATGAAAGCTTTCATACATGCAGAGCAGAGATTCAAATAGTCTAAACCCAAACTAAAACTAATACTCCTGTTTTTCTTTCATTCTAATTATGAATTGTTTTCTGTACTGTCCTCCCTTCTCTTTTTCCATCTGTCACAGATCCACAATATTGCAGCAGCAGTTTAACAGAGTTGAACGAGCAGAGCACGGCTCAGTGGCGCTGCCTGGGATCTTGAGGTCAGGTTCTGTAGGTCCAGAGACACTAAACATGGGTACCATGCCGTCTCCACAGCAACAGATCACCACTGGACAGATGCATCTCGGACATATGCCACCACTGGTGAGACTGCATGCAAAGAAATTATTCTGTTTCTGGATCAGCTATCATTTACATGTTCATTGGACAGTGAATGAATGTCTAATGTTTGCCATCCTTAACTGGTTGATCAGAGTGCAGCCCAGCAGGCTCTAGTGGGCACTATTAACACCAGTATGCAGGCAGTGCAGCAGGCCCAGTCAGAACTGGAGGATGTGGAAGAGCTGCCACCACTTGGAGATGATATGGTGAGAAATTGCATGTGGACACAATTGATGTTTGTCATGCTCTTGCAGACATTTTAAACGTAAAGGTGCACAGTATAGTTATATACTCAAAAGCTGTTAAGTAAACAAATAGAAACTGTACACATATGCACGGTTCTTTACTAACTCTTTTAATGCATGAGTTAAACCGCATAATGAAGGAAAGCAATAATTTGGTATTGTTTAAAAAGCATCCCAGATGGCACCTAATGTAATTGGTTGAATGCCCAGAGTGTGCAGAGCTGTAATCCAAGCAGATAATCCCTTCACTTCCTGTTGTGTTGTGCTGATGATGTCATTGTAATTCTAAAATGTGAAAACATAATAATAGAGAGCGGGGATGTTCAAACATTTGAGTCGTGTAGATGTGTTTGTAGTTAACCCTTTAAATTTCTTTCCGTTGCCCGTTCTGTTGATTTAGTTAATTGTTTGTTAATTCTTTCAGGCTTCTAAAATGTGGATTCAGAACAAGATGGATGAATCCAAGCATGATATTCACTCTCAGGTGGATGCTATTACAGCTGGAACTGCCTCTGTGGTCAATCTTACTGCTGGTGAGGCCTTGGATAACAATAAAACTGTTTATTAACCATGTTTATAAGCATGATGATGATCACACCTCCTGTTGTTTCTCAGGTGACCCGACCGACACCGATTATACTGCAGTAGGCTGTGCCATCACCACAATCTCCTCTAATCTGACGGAAATGTCCAAGGGTGTGAAGCTGCTGGCTGCTCTGATGGAGGATGAAGTGGGCAGTGGGCAAGACCTGATGAGGGCTGCCAGGACTCTCACTGGAGCTGTATCTGACCTGCTCAAAGCTGTGGAGCCCACATCTGGAGAGGTGAGAGAGACTCTGCATGTTTGCAATGATCTTTGTGACGTACAAACATCAGAATTGTCTGTTAAAGGGAATTGTTTTTACTAATTTCATTATTTACTCCCCTACAACTTTTTCCATGGAACACAAAAGAATATATTTTGAGAAATCTCTCAGTGGTTCTGTTCATATGATGAAAGTTAATGGTACCAGTGTTGCTTGTTAGCAACATATTTTTGTGTTCCTCAGAAGCAAAAAAGTCATACAGGTTTGGAATGACGAGTAATGATGGAAGATTTTTCATTTTTGGGTATTCCTGTAAGGGATAGAATAGATAATTTAGATCAATATAACAATAAAAATCAATGGGAAATTTTCATCATGATAGAAAAACAAATGTGTTTTCATGCAGCCCCGACAGACGGTTTTGACTGCAGCAGGAAGTATCGGTCAAGCCAGTGGAGATCTTCTCAGGCAGATTGGAGAGAATGAAACTGATGAGCGATTTCAGGTACACTGCTACCTGTTGAAGTTTATGATGTACATTTGTGTATTTATGATGCTAACCCTGGAATTATGTGTGCATGTGTTATAGGATGTGCTGATGAACTTGGCTAAAGCTGTGGCTAATGCAGCAGCCATGATGGTTCTGAAGGCCAAAAACGTGGCTCAGGTTTCTGAAGACGTCGTCCTGCAGAACAGGGTCATTGCTGCAGCAACCCAGTGTGCCCTCTCCACTTCACAACTAGTGGCCTGTGCTAAGGTAGATCACACACATGCTTCTAATACAGTTTGATTGAAAAGAAAATCCATGTCTAAATAAGTGTCATATGGATAAATACAATTTTATGAAGCCAAAAGTTCTATAATATATACTTATATACTAAATATACTATATATACTAAAGTTGTTTTCTAAATATATATTTCTACAACCCTCTAAGGACACAATGAAACTTAAGTCGCCATTGGCTAGTTAATTTTTTATTTTACTCACCAGACGAACAATGCAACTGAAACAAACCAAAAATACAGTGTCCTCTGTGAGTATTGGGATAGTAAAGAAAAATTTTCTCTGTTCACTGTGAAGTCAACAAATCTTTTAGGATTAAAAGATGAATATGAGAAAAACTACAGAATGTGACAATTTGTTATTTGGTGGTTTCAATATCTACATGTTTTACCAATTTGTAAGAACAGCAGAGTTTCAGTGTCCCTTTTAATGCCCTAGTATCGGGACAATTGGCTCACAATTGTGTGAGTGATCAGCTGTGTCCTTTTGCATTTATTTATCACACATTAAAAGCAGGGAATGTGTAGTATTAGTTCTGTCCTAATTGTCTAAAAAATTGCTCTTTTTAGTGAAATCTTAAGAGTATGTAAAAATTATAATTATTGATATAGAGTAATTATATAAGGTAGGCATGAGAAATCATAGGTCCAAAGGGGTAGACTGCTCTTCATAATATCTGTGTGCAACTGCAGGAGTTTGATTACTACATGTAGGTTTCTTTTTATTACTAAATAAACATGTTTTCCGATCTAAATGCAATGCATTCCTCGTGTTACCATGTTTACTTATGCAATTGCATGCTTCAGGTTGTGAGCCCTACTATCAGCTCCCCAGTGTGTCAAGAGCAGTTGATTGAGGCTGGAAAACTAGTGGATCGCTCAGTGGAGGGTTGTGTGAAGGCCTGTCTGTCAGCTACAAGTGATGGGGAACTGCTAAAGGCGGTCAACGCAGCGGCTGGTATTGTTACGCAGGCTCTCAGTGACCTCCTGACGCACGTGAGGAACTACGCTACACGTGGCGAGCCTATTGGCCGCTATGACCAGGCCACTGACACCATCATGACTGTCACAGAGAGTATTTTCAGCTCCATGGGTGACGCTGGTAAGATATATATATATATATATACTTGCCTTTGTTTGGACATATATACACTTTGTATATGTTGCAGGTTTTATTTTCCTACAATCTAAAGCAGAACACAACCTAAAAGTTTAGGTTTTTGAATTTAACATTGAATTTTGTAGGTGAGATGGTCCGACAGGCACGGGTTCTCGCCCAGGCGACCTCTGACCTAGTAAATGCAATGAGATCAGATGCTGAGGTGGAGGTGGATATCAACAATTCTAAAAAGCTTCTCGCTGCTGCCAAACTGCTTGCAGATGCCACTGCTCGAATGGTTGAGGCTGCAAAGGTATGTTTGGTTTGTGTGATAACGGAGTTCTCATGTATGCATAATAGAAACATTGAAAATCTACCTAACATAAATGTCTAATCATTAAACAAAGCAATTACACCAATTAGAGATTAATAATTCTAGCAATCAATGCCAATTACATGTGCTTTTGATGTTGGTCTCGCGTGTAATATTGGTTCTAAACCCTAATGTGGCATTTAGACTCTTCTTCTCTTCCATCTTTGCACTCATTTGGTAAAAGCTCTCATTCTAATACATCTGTGACTTAACAGGATGTAATACATAGTAGTACATATTAGGCAGATTGGTTTATATAAAGTAAATCATAGTCACACACAGAGAATGGAATGCATGTCTCAGTGGGTTATTTGAACAAGTATAGAGATGGAGTTGATTAGACATCTAACAAGATAAGAGTGTGTGTGTGTGTGCAGGGAGCTGCGGCCTATCCTGAGAATGAGGACCAGCAGCAGAAACTGCGAGAAGCTGCAGAGGGGCTCCGTGTGGCCACCAACGCAGCTGCCCAGAATGCAATAAAGAAGAAACTCATCACAAGGCTAGAGGTGAGTGGCTGAGATTGTAATAGAAAAAAGGCTGGAATTTAGAGAGGATTAGGTGTGGCTTATGCCAGAATAAATATTTATATAGCTGCCCTTAAAGAAACTAAATTGTGGAGTAAAAATGTGATGGATGTGACCATTGGACATCTGGTGTTTATCTCTTCAGAATGCCGCTAAACAAGCTGCTGCCGCTGCCACACAAGCCATTGCCGCAGCCCAGAATGCAGCACCTTCTAACAAAAACACTGCTGCCCACCAACAACTTGTTCAGAGCTGCAGGGTTTGTCTTTATGATTCTTTTACTATGTTTCTTGTGTCACCATGTCCGTTAAATAATGTGTGTGCGTGTGTATACACACACACACATACACATATATATACATATATGTAGTATATATTTATTTATTAGACCAAAAAATTAGACCATAGTTTGTTACGTTGTGTCAAAATGCTTAAATTGTATTACCTGTTTGTGTGTGTGTTTGTGTGTGTGTGTTTGTGTGTGTGTGTTTGTGTGTGTGTGTGTTTGTGTGTTTGTGTGTTTGTGTGTGTGTGTGTGTGTGTGTGTGTGTGTTTGTGTGTTTGTGTGTGTGTTTGTGTGTGTGTGTTAGGCTGTAGCTGATCACATCCCTCAACTGGTGCAGGGAGTGAGGGGCAGTCAGGGGCAGCCAGAGGATGACAGTGCCCAGCTTGCTCTCATCATTGCCAGTCAAAACTTCCTTCAGGTATTGGTGGCGTTTGATTTCACTGATACTACTTGCTTGATTTATTATTTCATTTTTATAATTCCTTTTTCTTTCATTTCCAGCCTGGTAGTAAGATGGTATCCTCGGCTAAGTCATCTGTACCCACAGTGACTGATCAGGCAGCAGCCATGCAGCTGGGGCAGTGTGCCAAGAACCTGGCCACCAGCCTGGCTGAGCTCCGCACAGCTGCACAGAAGGTACTGGATCGATCTTTGCTTACACAAACTGTATTTAATTAATACATGATCCACATACATAGCCAGCAAAAACTTCTCAAATCCTTTCTGTTTGACATCTAGGCACATGAGGCATGTGGCCCCATGGAGATAGACTCCGCCCTCATAGCAGTGCAGACACTCAAGAATGAGCTACAGGATGCTAAAATGGCTGCTTCTGAGGGACAACTGAAACCTCTACCTGGAGAATCTGTGAGTATATGCTCATTCAGTAATCATATATAATCTATATCTAGTAATTATTTCTTATTTGTCTTATGATTTTCAGTATTACAGACCTGTGTGATGTGTTTGTAGATTGATTGGTCGATTATGCATCTACTTTTTGATGTATTTATGCATCAACTTTCTGATGTGTGTAATGTAGCTGGAAAAGTGCACTCAGGATCTGGGTGGTACGTCTAAGGCTGTGGGTTCCTCCATGGCCCAGCTGCTCACCTGTGCTGCACAGGGAAATGAGCATTACACAGGTAGCATGCCCTCCCACATGCACAATCAGACACGTACACCCAAAACGCAGACTTGTAGAAACCGTTTGTTTACAGGTGTAGCCGCAAGCGAAACGGCCCAGGCTCTTAAGACTTTAGCGCAGGCTGCACGGGGCGTTGCTGCTACCACATCTGACCCCATTGGTGCCGCAACCATGCTGGATTCTGCACGTGAGGTTATGGAGGGATCGGCCAAATTGATTTCTGAAGCCAAGGAGGCACTGGTTGCCCCTGGTGATTCAGAACTGCAGCAAAGGCTAGCACAGGTCAGTCATCATAGATTCAGTGCTTTTGAGAAACAATGAACGTGGAAAGTATTTTACTGGCTTGTTTTGTCAATTTCAATGTTGTGTGTGTTAGGTAGCGAAGGCTGTGTCCCACTCATTGAACGCTTGTGTGAACTGTCTACCTGGCCAGAAAGATGTGGATATGGCTCTGAAAAGCATCGGAGAGGCCAGCAAAAAACTGCTGGTAGAGACGGTAAGCTATATCAAGAATCACCCTAATTCTAATGCAATAATTCAAATCCAAACATATGTTCACAAGCCACCGGTATGACACGTAAATCTGGCTAGTTGTTTTCTTTAAGATGTTGTCAGATAAAGCCTGTTTAGCATTTTTGTCTTTGAATGTTGAAGATTTTCTCACATGTTTGCTTGCATTGTGCACATGCATCTTTTTAAGGTAGATTTGCCACAACAGTGTCGTCAATTCAATTGTTGCAGCAATTGCTCTCTGGAGACACTAACCTGAATTTGTAATGTTTTGTCTTGTGTATCCTGTTCAATAACCAGCATTACCAATAATCAATTTAAAATTCAAGTTACTCAGTTTTTGTCAATCACTTTTGAATCTTTAATTCCAACCCTAATGATTGAGCTTACTTCAGTTTAAATGATTATCATGCACTGTATGCTACTTGAAATCATGCTGTGCACAGGGTTTGATTTTTATCACTCAGTATGAAAATACCTTTGTGTCGTTTGTGAAAATGTTGTGTCTGTTCTTTCAGCTCCCTCCCTGCAGTAAAACCTTCCAGGAGGCTCAGAGTGACCTCAACCAGACAGCAGCAGATCTGAACCAGTCTGCTGGTGATGTGGTCCATGCTTCCAGAGGAACCACTATCCAGCTTTCAGATGCTTCTGGAAAGTTCAGTGAGGACTTTGATGAGTTTCTGGATGCTGGCATTGAGATGGCTGGCCACACTCAGGTAGAGTGTGAAAAATAGATCTGTAAGACAACTGTAGAATCAAGACCTGCTGTTACCTTTTAAATAATGTAAAAAATTGTTTTTTTTAGAGTAAGGATGATCAGATACAGGTGATTGGGAATCTGAAGAACATCTCCATGGCCTCCAGTAAGCTGCTGTTGGCTGCAAAGTCTTTGTCCGTAGACCCTGCAGCAGGAAATGCCAAGAACCTGCTTGCTGCAGCTGCCAGGTGCTTCACATTTTGCGTGTGTGTGTGTGTTTTATACATGCTCTTGTTTTTCTATTTTTATCTTTGTTCTGCTGTGTGTTATTTAGGATGGTGACTGACAGCATCAACCAGCTGATTACCTTGTGTACACAGAATGCACCAGGCCAGAGGGAATGTGACAACGCACTTAGAGAGCTTGAGGTATTATATGTACACTGCACAGAAAGCATACTTTTAAGTACGTTTGTTCTTACCCTTCAGAAAATCGGATCAATTTCTTTTTATGTGGGTTACAGGCTGTTAGGGGGCTGCTGGATAACCCAAATGAGCCTGTCAATGATCTCTCTTACTTTGACTGTATTGAAAGTCTCATGGAGAACTCGAAGGTAATGGCGACATAGATGACTGTAAAACTGGTGGTTTTTCTTTGAGTGTGTTGCGTTTTTGTGACTATATATTCAACCTGTTAAATGTAACTAGAATACTGTTGATTACTGTTGACTGTGCATGATCTGTAACCTACCTGTGTCTGGAATGTGTAGATCCTTGGTGAATCTATGGCTGGCATTTCCCATAACTGTAAGATAGGAGATGTTCCAGCGTTTGGAGAATGTGTGGGTGGAGCCTCCAAAGCTCTGTGTGGGCTGACTGAAGCAGCTGGACAGGTGAGAAACTACCAGCTTTCCTGTACCATGTAACCAATGGTCATAACCATTATTAATTTTGTCCTCAGTACACTGTTATTTAAAAAACATATTCTTAAATGTTTTTTGATGTTTCCACAGGCCTCTTACCTAGTGGGTGTGTCTGACCCAAGCAGCCAAGCCGGATATCCAGGTTTAGTGGATCCTATCCAGTTTGCTCGAGCTAATCAGGCAATCCAAATGGCCTGTCAAAATCTTGTTGATCCAGATAGTAGTCCTTCACAGGTGAGCTTTGGACTGCCAGTCGAGGGGCATCTAGTACAGGACTTTTAACACAGGATTTATCAGTCAGAGCATTCATACAGCAAATACTTTAACATTGAGCTAACAATGCTGAGATTATGGATTTAGTGCTAAGGAAATGCATTAATCAATATTACCTTGAATCTGGTGCAGGTTGCTTTGGATAAAACTGACAAATGCATAAATGTGAATATGTGCATATCATGTGACCAAAAATGTGATTTACAGGTGCTCTCTGCTGCCACCATTGTTGCCAAGCACACTTCAGCATTGTGTAATGCTTGCCGACTGGCTTCCTCTAAGACAGCTAACCCTGTAGCTAAACGGCACTTTGTGCAGTCAGCCAAAGAAGTGGCAAACAGCACAGCCAACCTGGTCAAAACCATTAAGGTTAAACAACTCCCTTTGCAAATCTATGTAACTTTGAGATCAGAATTGATGAAAAAATAGTGTTCTGACATTATTTGTTTACGTCTTCTCTCCCATCACAGGCTTTGGATGGGGACTTCTCTGAGGAAAATCGTGAAAAGTGCCGTGTTGCAACAGCACCACTCATTGAAGCTGTTGACAATCTGACCACGTTTGCATCCAATCCAGAGTTTGCTAGTGTGCCTGCACAGATAAGTAAGGAGGTAAGTGAAGATTTTTTTTGTTGCAGTAATTGTGTAAATTCTGTAAATTCTGTTTTGTTGGAGTCTTGTTAATTTTTGCTTTTCTGTTGATTTAGGGTACTGCTGCACAGGAGCCAATCATCCAATCAGCACGCTCCATGCTTGACAGCTCCACCCACCTTTTGAAGACAGCAAGGTCGTTAGTTATGAACCCTAAAGATCCACCCACGTGGTCTTTACTGGCAAGCCATTCTCGCACAGTGTCAGACTCTATTAAAAGCCTCATAACAGCTATTAGGTAACAAATGCAGTCAGTACTCTGTGCAAGACATACAGAAGAGAAAACGGTTCTTATGAAGTCTTTTCCGTAATTGAATCATTTGTGAATGGTTTAACAGAGATAAAGCTCCTGGCCAGAAGGAATGTGACTCAGCCATCGACAATATCAATCAATGCATCAGAGATATTGAGCAAGCCTCTCTCGCTGCTGTTAGCCAATATCTTCCTCGCAGGGATGAAATTTCATCTGAGGTAGATGTCTTTTATTGATAGTAGGTAACAAAAACAGTTGTGCTTAATAAAAAGAGATGTCTGTCTTTTCCAGTTTGAAATGCATCACTTGAAATGCAATATTCAAGGTTGAATATTGACTAATTATCATGTTGTAGACAAGATAGTTCATCCAAAAGTGAAATTTCTCTCACCATTTACTTGTTCCAACTCCATGTAATTTTCATTCATTTTTTTGGTGGAATACGAAAATTTTGGAATACTATGGACCAACAGCGCGGCCACCTTTCCTTTTCGCTATTAAAAATGTTGCAATGAACGTGAATGGTAACCGAGACTATCATTCCCCTTACATTCTCCCATTTGTTTCATGAAATAAATATAGTCATACAGGAATAAATCAACATAATGGTTTATCAGTGGATGAACAATTACTTTAATGGTTTAACTTCATTTTGACTGACATTTTTGATGCAATCAAAATTAGAGTTAAAACAAAACTCCCCAATCGTTGTATTGCTTCAGGCTTTGCAGGAGCAGTTAACATCATCAGTTCAGGAGGTGGGTTACCTGATTGAGCCCATCTCTACTGCAGCAAAAGGAGAAGCAGCACAGCTGGGACATAAGGTGACTGGTGGTTGTATTCCTTGACCAAAATTATGATTTGTTTAAGCCTTCACAGTTGAAAACAAATTAAATTTTCATAGTTTAATGCCCTAATCAATGCTATTAAATAAGTATTAAGTATTAAGTAACATATGTTAAATATAACATATTTAAGTATTAACTGAAGACTTGCTACTGTCCTCAGGTCTCTCAGTTGGTCAGTTACTTTGCCCCTCTGATCTCTGCTTCTATGGGCATGGCCTCCAAGATTTTGGATCACCAGCAACAGATGAACCTTCTGGATCAGACTAAAACGCTTGCAGAGTCTGCCCTACAAATGCTCTATGCTGCCAAGGAAGGTGGTGGAAACCCAAAGGTATATTTCATTAAAACAAGACAAAGGCAGATGCAAGCTTAAAACAAAGGTTTCTAACATGAGCAGGAAAATTCACTGTATCTAGTACAAGTTCTAGTACCACATATTTCAACTCCATATGAAGTTTCAATCTGAGAATGTGTGTATCTGTGTATAGGCAGCCCATACCCACGATGCCATAGCAGAAGCTGCCCAGCTTATGAGGGAAGCTGTTGGCGATCTCATGGTGACCCTCAATGAAGCTGCCAGTGAGGTTGGCATGGTCAGTGGCATGGTGGACTCCATCGCTGATTCCATGGGCAAGGTAGAAACACCATCTAACATCTAATTTAGTTAGATTTAAGGTATTTTGATCAAAGTGTGTATGTTAAAAGAGCAAAATTGTGGTGTTGTCCTGCAGTTGGGTGAAGGTACCCCACCAGAACCAGAAGGCTCATTTGTAGAATACCAGACCACCATGGTGAAACATTCTAAAGCTATTGCTGTTAGTGCACAAGAGATGGTGAGCATTACTCTGTTTTTTTATGGTATTGTTGTATAATGTGATAGAAGATCTCCTCTGTATATATTTCTCATTCCACGCCTTCATTCTCTTGCTCAGATCACTAAATCAGTTGGTGCTCCAGAGGAGCTGGGTGCTTTGGCCTCTCAGGTCACTGCTGACTACAGTCACCTTGCAGTGCAGGGACGCCTGGCTGCTGCTACTGCTGAGCCAGAAGAGGTAACTTACACACAGATGCACCATCAATCGCTGTCTGTCTCTCACACATGCTGACCCTTGTGTTGTGACTGTAGATCGGTTTCCAGATAAAGACCCGTGTACAGGAATTGGGCCATGGCTGCATTGTACTTGTCCAAAAAGCTGGGGCTCTGCAGGTCACTCCATCTGACTCTTTTACCAAGAGAGAACTCATCGAATGTGCACGAGCCGTGACTGAGAAGGTACGTGTGCAACACTTTTGTAATGAAATCGCATGCATTATGCACAGTACCATATGTACAGTAATGAAAGGTTTTCTCTATTTAGAGTTTCTAAGATTCTCTGTTGTAATTGTGTCAATCTTGTGAATCGATTGAATTTAACCATTTTTAATTAAATGGTCTTAACACTGTGAAATCTTATTGCTTTAGGTTTCTATGGTACTCTCAGCATTGCAAGCAGGTAATAAAGGCACTCAGGCTTGTATTACTGCAGCCAGTGCTGTATCAGGCATCATTGCCGACCTGGACACCACCATTATGTTTGCTTCTGCTGGCACATTAAACGCAGAGAACAATTCAGACTCCTTCGCTGACCACAGGTATCACATAGTAATAAACATAGGCAGGAGGGCATTCAAATGCACATAATTGTATTAATCTTTAAGAACACGCTTATATCACTGTCTTGTTCTTGTCAGGGAGAATATTCTGAAGACAGCCAAAGCTCTAGTGGAGGACACCAAGAACCTTGTTTCAGGTGCAGCATCAAGTCAGGAGAAGCTGGCGCAGGCAGCACAGTCATCTGCCAAGACCATCACACAGCTTACAGATGTGGTGAAACTGGGAGCAGCCAGCATAGGCCCAGATGACCTGGAAACACAGGTGAGAGCAGAGAGGGACACTTAACATGGAATCTAACCCGACTTGTTTATATAACAAGGAGAAATATTTTTTAATCTGCTCCACAAAAAGTATGCTATAAAACAAGATAATTTAATACTACATAAAGGTAGGGTGACCATATTCTGAGAATCCAAAAAGAGGACACCGCCACGCCCCCTTCCCCCGCTCGCTCTAACTCCCTGCTGGCGCCCACCGACCACTTCGCGCCACGCCCCCTTCCCCCGCTTGCTCAGCTTCTGTACGGCTCCTTCCGCGCAGGTATCATAGATAATAGGTATCATAGATAAAATAATTTACCGCCCCTGTGCACAATGCTTCCCATTTATCACGACCACGACTGAACATCGGGTATTTTTTGGCAATTCTTCGGTGAAACTACATTTGTGTTTCGCCATGTTAGTGACACAGCTCTTGCAGCGCAGCTCCTCGTTTTTGTTTTGACAATTGGGTCTTTCACGTCATCAGACAG
>JAZGTJ010000107.1:45726-238548 GCA_036877575.1 Botia almorhae | reverse complement strand
TCAGCTTCTGTGTGGCTCCTTCAGCAGCAGGGGCGGCACAGGTATCATAGATAATAGAAAACCGCTTAGCGGCACAGATGGTTTTTTTCTTCTTCAAGTTCGTGTGCCGCCCCCCACGTGTCATGCCCCGTTCACCCATGCTTAAAACCGCCCCTGGATGTACCACAGAAGCTAAAAGATGGAAGGAAGTTAGCTTCCTGGTCTTTAGCAAGCATTTTGTGTTTAAATCTCTGTGTATGTATTAGCAAATTTAAGAATGGCAAATGACAAACAACACTGTGTGTTTCTTCTTGCCCTAGATACATCATGAGCAAGGACACACATGGGCTTTGTGTTGCTTGTTTGGGAGCAGAGCATGCAGGGTTCAAAAATGTGTTGAATGCAAAAATAATCCAAGGTCAGCCTTGAGAGGCTAATTCCCATTGTAAATTATCTACATACATGGAAGAATCTGGAAGTTTTAGTACACTGGAAACAGGCTACTGAATTAAATTCAGGCACCATCCTCCGAATTCAACAGGGTTCTTTAGACTGTAATCAATACCAAACAGGGTCAAGTGTTGGATTTAGAAGTGCAGTCTCTCGAGGCGAAGAATGTAGTCCACAGAATGTAGTCCTCCTCTCGAGAGGCAATCTGGGTTCTACAGCCAGTACTTAGCAAATTGTACCTACATAGTTCCAAAGAAGGATGGGGTTGCATCTGAACCATTCTCTGAGAAGATTCAGGTTTAAGATGTTAACTGTATCGCTAATTGTGAGTCAAATCAAGTCTAAGAAATGGTTTGTCGTGATAGATCTAAATTATGCATACTTCCACATTTCCATCCTTCCCTGTCACAGGAAGGTCCTGAGATTTACTTTCATGGGAGAAGTGTACGTTTTCCCCCCAATCTCTCTGCTTGCTTCTGGTAGCCCTATTCTGACCAGCCCAAGTATAGATTAGAACTCATAGTGCTCTTAGCTGGCCCTTCTTGGGACATTCCAATCAGGAGGGACCTTCTATTGTGAGATGGGTGTCTAATTAACTATCTCCGGCTACAGCTGTGGAAGCTATGGGTCTGGTCCCTGAGGGGGACCAGCTCTTTGGTTCTGGTCTCTCAGCCAAGGGTGTGGAGACCATCCTAAATTCTAGCGCTTCCTTCCATGAGGAAACTATATGCCTTAAATTGGAATGTATTCACTTTATGGTGCAGAGAATTCCAGTTAAACCCAGTTTACTGCCCAGTGGCTTCAGTGTTGGAGTACCACCAGGATTGTTGCTTTGGGGGTCTTTCTTCTTCCACACTTAAGGTCTGTGTGGCAGCCATTGCTGCTTTCCACGCACTGCTAAATTGTGGACTTTTGGAGAGACACGACTGGATTATTCATTTTCTTAGGTGAATTCTTAGATTATTCATTTTTTTAGGTAGGTAGGTAGGTACCTGTAGAGCATGTCATCAACCTCTTTGTCTGTAGAAAATGTTGACAGGTGCCTGTGAGGCATAGCAACAAAGTTTCTCGTTCCCTGTCTTAGGGAACCAAGGTTACATACATAACCAAGAGAACTAGACACTGGCATCTGGAACTAGAACTAGCATCTGGTTTGATGCTATGAAGAATGCAATACCAACTGTACCAGCAGCAGCTGCCGCATGGTCCCTGTTGAAGCACAATCACCATAGGCAATAAGACTCTACTCAGACATTGCTGGTGACAAAAAGACCTCTCTTGGACCACTTGCCAAATGCAAGGCCCTGTTTAAAAGCTTACACTAGACACACAGGGAGGTGTTCAGCATGGCACTCAAACACTAATCTCCCAGGCTAGTGTCAGCATGCCAACAGCATGCGTCACTGAGCCAGCTGTGTAAAAGCTTGGCAAAAAACCATTAAGAGAGTCAAGGGGAGCAAGATCCTTTGTAGTGAGGCTGCCAGACACACTCAACCCTGAGGATAGACATTCAAGGGGAGCTTGTAGATAGATGGCTTCAGCTCCACAGACATTGTCCTTTTACCAAGCTCTAGGGAGAGGCGAGGGCCTTCTTTAGTAAAGGTGCTACTTAGCACACACCATCATCATTGCCTAAACACAGAGGTCTGCTAAAACTATTTCACACCATATACACAGGGTGGTGTTTAACATGGGAAATTGAACACAGTTCTTCCAAACTAGTGTTAGCACACCATCCAGGCATGTCACTTGGCCAGCTGCATAAAGGCTAGGCTGAGCTCTAGGGGAACAGAGTACTACTCTATCCACGTCCTGCTCTAAAGAGGGCAGAGGAATTGCCATAGACATAAGGGTGCTACTCCGAAACCATCCCAAGGAACTAAAAATCTAAGGGGAGCTAGAGAATGGCTGGCCCTAACCACACAGAACTAATGTCCTGTTTTCTTTTCCTAAGGGTAATTTTAAGAAGAAGTAGTAAGGCTAGCTGCCATCACTCAAAACCACTATCCTCTCTAATGAGCTTCACAGAGAATAAGAACCCTCTACAATGAGGGTGCTACTCCACTCCACATCTACCCAAGGGCCAAAAATCCAAGGGGAGCTAGAAGACAGCTAGCTATTCCCACTTAACACTACTGTCCCTGTCCTCTAGCAGCTATCCCCTTTGCCAACCACAAAGTGGAAAGTCTAAGGACACTGTATCATTCCCCGAACACGGGGAAAGGTGCAACTCTGCTAATTTGTGGGAGCTAGAAATGCTGACTCCAGACATATAAAGAATCCTTGGGGTTTGTTTGGGATTTGCAGGAGAAAAATCACCCAAGGGGGTGCTAAAGAGGAGATTTAAACTAAACCCTGCTAAACCCAGGTCTCCCATGTTCAGCAATGACAGGCTGACCATCACACTATGGGAGACTTCACCCTCAAGGTGCTTTTCCCGGTCAAAAAAGCACCTTGAGAAGAGGGCCCATGTTGGACTCTGCTCTTAACTCAACCCTTAGGACCTGCTTTTCGAACGTAGCCATTAAACCGCCGTCAACCACTTAAAACTGCTGTCCCAGACCAAAACCCAAATTTCAAATATACAGCGAGGGGCTGAAAAACATACTGGCAAACAAACGCATCCTCAAGGGGAGTAAAGGGATCTAGGAAATGGTTTCTCCCATGATCTCATGAGGATCAAGAAAACTTCAATAATACAACAGTGACTGTAAAAAACACCAAAGCAATCCTCAAGGGGAGTTTGAACCAAAAACATGCCCGTTCCCTGATCTACGTGGACCTGGGATGGCCTGTACTAGAAATGTCCAAGGTAGGGCTCTAACCCAAGTCTCTCAGTCTAGTGATGGTGTGTAACCAGTCCAGCATTCAGGGCCTGTGTGTTTATGCAACATTACATGACAAGAAAATAAGGAGGGAGTGAGATGGAGCTACTTCCTTACTCCCATGCAAGCCTCAGCCCACCTGTCCTTGTCATCTTGTCTCCTTTCCCAGCATTGCGTGACTCCTGAGTTCTGATCCATGGGAAAGGAGTGTGGGCGGCAATGCTTTGCTTCTGGGCATAGGGGCTTGGACCGCTGCAGGATATATTCTCAAAGGCCTGAGACTGCACCCTGAACATCTCAACCACCATCTGTACAGAAAATACAGTCATGACAGATAGTGCAAAACAACTTGTTTGTAGTCGTTTTGCAAAAATTTGAGGAGAAAGCCCCCGCAAATTCAGTTAAAAACAAGAGAAATAGTACTTCTTCCAAGATTTCTCCACCTCACGGAAGCTTCTCAACTATGACCAGCTAGAAATCACTCATTAAGAGCAATCGCTCTTAAATCAATCAGGCAGGCTAGGGAAGCTCACTCATGATCTCGCCTCCCCAGCAACATCCTACGTATCTTGGTTCGCTAGAAACAGAATGATATGCATCAGATCTGAGGACGTCGACAAGAGCTTTCTCTGACTTGCCGGATCAGCCGTAAAGTGAGAAAGACTTCTGCAAACCCTGTAAAACGAGCCTCCACTGAGCCTTAGAAGACACCGGTCACGCTGATGGCATTCCCAATAGTGTCAGAGCAGATGCAGGGTTGATTTCCCCTAAAGGGAGACTGCATTTGTGAAATTTAACTCAAATCCTAGTAGTTTCTGGGAACTTCTCTGACAGCTAAGCCTAATAACTAGACCTGGTCTCCCCTACATTCTGAATGCACACAATATGGTATTCATTTTAGTGACTTTAACCAAAATGCTGATAGATTTGAAAGACCAAATGTTTGAACTTAAGTGTTATGGTATCTCTTTAAAGGAAAGTGCCCTGAGGGGGTGATATTTTGGTTAATATAATGGTCTGAATGTGTTTAGCTAATGTTTTTTATTTAGCATGGCTGCTCATTTGTGGTCTCTCTTTGGTTTGTGAATGGTTAGCGTTTGGTTGTGTAATGATTTGAGCGTTTCCAGATCAGTTATCTCTCATGAGAGACTCATTCAGTGAAACCATCTGTTGCCTGACAACCTACGGCTGCCAGCAGTCAGTGTGTGTGTGTTTGGCACAGCCTAAGTTCGGTGAGTGGTTCAGTGGGCCAGCGCAGTGTGAATCTGGCATGAGGCCTCGGCGAGTGTGTGGATGTGATAGAGAAATGCCACATTGGCTGATAACGCTCTCACAGGTCCTCCGTCTCTCTGCGGGTTGAATGTGTGTGTGTTTATATGTTTATTAATAGTTGGTGGGCTCTTTGTGTGTATTCTTAGTTAGATATAGCACATTGTTTGAGTTCATTTTAATAATTTACAGGCTCTTCCAGTTTTGCAGCAGTATATTGTGTATAAGTTCATTTAGTTTGTTACCTGAAAACCATTTTTAACCCGTATAGCACTGATGCTTGTGACTTGTAACAGTTTAACTCATTTAGGGTGTTCTCACATTAAAACACATTCTAATTTATTGTTAAGGTCACTGCAGTTATCATTATTGTTATGGCTATCAGCTGGCTGAATAGATATGTGGCGTCATTGTTTTTCGCATTTTCCCTTTTTCTCCCTTCCGCATAGGAAATGAATCGTTTGGCTACACAGCAGTCTTATTTTCAGAGCAAACACCATGAGTGTTTGAAGTAGAAAATCAGCAGTGTGTGTGTGCATTTGTGTGTGTGTGTGTGTGTGTATGTGTGTGCTTGTGTGTTAAAAGTCAGCTTTGAAGTGCCTACTTCCTCCTGCTGAAAACGTCAGGTTTAATCAATATTTACGTGCTTTCACACACACACACATACACACTGCACTCGGTAGCTTAGTTAAAACATTATGAGGGACCAAAAACTGAGGTTTCATGATAAATCAAAAAATCATTTTCTAAATCATTGAGACATCTGTTTTAAACATTTTAACATTAATGCTCTGGAAAAATGTTAAAGGTATAACAATTGTAACAATCATGTTTAACTTGTTAAACATATCTCATTTTAATGGCTCATATTGGGACATTCATACTATATGTCCTTTTATGAATATGGACATGCTATCTGGCCATGTGGTATTATTATAAATGAGTGAAAAACTCTATTTTATAGTATGACACAATGAATCTTAGTGTACTGTATATCTGCAAGAAGATGTCTGGAAAAAGTGTGTATGTGAATGAGAGAAAGAGTGTCTGAGCTCACTAATGAAGATGAATTGAGTCATTCACTGAATCGCTGGTCTCATTAACTCTGTCTGGTAGCTTATACAGAGAAGACAGGTGCTGTCCAACATACACACACATATTTTTATGGGCTGTGCCTGGCGTACTAAAAGATTTGAGCTTAATCGATTGGCATGTCGTTTAGATTTCATATTAGGGTTTGAATTACCAAATCTAGATTGGCTAGATTCTTGAAATGTGACTCAGAAAAATTTTACTCATCAAATGTCATAGCACATTACCCATAATGCCACCAGCAATGTTTATTGCAGTCCGGTTAAAGTTTCTTTTCCTGTCTAACTTTCTGTGCTATAATGATGCTGTAAAGATTTAAGATCTAACTGTAATGTTTACCAATTTAGTTTCTCAAACCCAGATGATCTGTGGGCCACTAGCCAGGTGGTGTTCTGCATCTGGAGCCAAATTAACTGTTACAACCAAAGTAAAAAAATTTATAATCTCAAATGTGTACATTTATTGGAACAGTTGGACAGCATAGACAGACCTTTTTGAAACTCTTTTTCTCCCTCTTTTGGAGTTCCTTTTCACACCCTTGAATGTATAGTGTGAAATTCTCATTTTTGATGAGTCTGTTAATGACCACTTCAGTCTCTGTCAGCGTAGGTAAGATAAATAAAACCCAGGCTACGATCAACAAGTAGAATTCAACTTGTATATTTCTATGCATCCACCAATTGACATAATGGCAGCAACTTTGTAGTTAACCGCTTCTCTCTGAGCACTCTCTGAGGGAGTGTAAGTCTCATTGACAAAGGAATAAATTGAGTTTATCTACCAGATGTTCCATATATGGACATATGTACATTTATAAATAAACTGTAAATCTTTAAATGTGTAATTTTGTCAAAGTAAAAATTACAATAATAAGTAATAATAAAATGAGATTCATTAAAAAATGAAGTAATGATAATGAATTAACCTAAATTTTAGGTCACAATAACATACTGCTCCACATTTTTAGATTGAATACCGGCCTGAAGTTCAATCTGCATCATGTAGACAGGCTGGTAGCAGTTCTATTAGTTTTTTTATAGTCACTACAGAGTAACAGAGTGTAACAGAGACGCTGACTTGTGGGATCCATATGCAGCAGTTTAATATGTAGAATAATCAATAGACAGGCGATGGTCAAACAATGGCGAACAGAGCAATGAAGACAAGACAAAATCAGAGTGAGTAAACTGGCAAGGGTCAAGGCAGGCAGCAAACAATCAAAAACGTTAAACAGTGCAGTTGGCAATGGGTGATCAGTCCAGGGAAACGCTCTGCTCAAATGTTGGTCATGGCAAAACAAGACATCGCACTCAATCGCACCCAGGACTCAATCGTGGGCCTGGGCTTTATAGTGCAGGTAATTGAGACCAGGTGGCAAACAGGAAGCTCATCAGTCCAGGATACGGGGCTGATGGGAAATGTAGTTCTAGATAGCGGTTAGTATTCTGGCGAGGGTTCCCACTAGCGGCCAGCAGGGGGTGGAGCGGAAACCTCCTCCATAACAGAGCCCCCCCAACCCACCGCCCCCCACGCGCGGCTCCTGACATGAGAAGGAAATCAATGCCGGGGTCTATCTCTGGGACGAGGGGCCGGCCTCTCAGGATGTGCTCTATGAAATTCCTTGATGAGAGTAGTGTCCAGGATGTCCCCGGCGTTAACCCAAGAACGTTCCTCTGGGCTGTACCCCTCCCAATCTACCAGATACTGGATTCTACCACCCCTGCGTCTCGAGTCAAGGAGTTTCTCCACTCGGTAAGCCTCCTCGCCATTGACCAAGATGGGTGGACTCTGAGCAGGGTTTGAGCAGGGACACATGGAAAGTAGGAGAGATATGGTAAGTGTTAGGTAATGCAAGACGAGCCGAAACAGGAGTGATCATTCTGAGAATTTTGAACGGGCCAACGTACCTTGGATTGAGATTTTGGCAGGGTAGACGGAGGTGTAGATCCCTGGTTGAGAGCCAGACCCACTGTCCGGGAGCGAAGTGATGATCGGGTTGACGACGGCGATTGGAATGCAGGGTTTGGCGCCTGACTGCGTGGAGAAGGTGGGTGTGAGCCCTTTCCCAGACCTCTTCACCCCACTGCAACCAGTCCGTTACTGCAGGAAGATCTGTCGGTTCCCCAGACCAGGGAAACAGCGGAGGTTAAAAGCCCAGGAAACACTTGAAGAGAGTCATACCCGTAGGCGGCTTGACCAAGGAGTTTTTGGCATTTTCGGCCCACATCAGATATCTACTCCAGTCAGCCTGACGCTGGTTACAAGAGGAGCGGAGAAATCTGATAATTTCTTGATTTAGACGTTCAGTTTGTCCATTGGCTTGGGGATGGTAACCAGACGTCAGGCTGTCGTTAACCCCCAGACTCTTAAAAAAGGAAGATCAAACACATGATGTGAACTGGGGGGCCCGGTTCAACACAATGTCGTCAGGGAGACTATAAAATCTTAATACAAAGTTACAAATGATCTCAGCAGTCTCTAAGGTGGTAGGCAACTTGGGAAAAGCAACTAACCAACAGGCCTTGGAGAAACGGTCTACAATTACACGTTTTCTAAAAGGTTCTGGGACAAACGTAATGTTTTCAGAACATTCAGGAGGACGTAGGTGTGACTTGATGGCATTTAAGATCTCTGTATGCAAATCCCACTGTACGGGGGCTACTAATAGTTTCTCTGGAAGAATATTCTCTGGGGAAACTAAGCTTGGGGGGGGGGTTACCTCGGCTTGGCATGAGAGAACGTCTGCTTTAGTTTTCTTAGTGCCTGGTCTATAGGTGACGATAAAATCATATATTAAAAATGTTTGTTCGGTGATCACTGTGAAAGGATGTGCTGCCCCCACTCTTCGAGGGCGAGTTTGATGGCTAACAGTTCCTGATTGCCTATGTCATAATTTTGCTCAGTTGGAGACAGGTTACGTGGAAAATAGGCACAGGGGTACATCTTAGGAGGCATTCCGTGTCGTTGTGACAAAATGGCATCCACACCTATATTTGAGGCTTCACTTCAACAATGAAAGGTAGTTCCGGATCGGGGTGACGCAAGATAGGTGCGGTGGTCAACCGCCCCTTCAGTTCTGTAAATGCCCTTAATGCTGCATCATTCCAAGTCAACCGACTAGATTGGCGTTTAGTGAGGGAAGTTAAAGGCGAAGCAGGCTGAGCTGAAATTTCGTATAAATAAAGGCTGAGCTGAAATTTCGTATAAATCTATGATAGAAATTGCAGACACCTAGAAATCGTTGCTCTTTTAGTGTTTTGGGGAGTGGCCATTCGGTGACATTTACTAACACCTTTTTGTTGTCCATGAACACCCCCCTTTGACTGATAACAAAACCCAAGAAGGTCGTTCTTGTTGTGTGAAACTTCTTCACTTCTCTCCCTTTACATAAAGATTATTCTGAATTAAATGCTGGAGAACTGAGCAGACATGACCTACGTGTTAATAGAATAAATGAGTATATCATCTATCTACACGATAGCGAATTGTCGAGCATATCACGAAAAATATCATTCATAAATGATTGTAACACGGAAGGGCTGTTAGCAAGACCAAACGGCATGACGAGATACTCAGTGTCCGGTAGCAGTGGAAAAGGTCGTTTTCCACTCATCTCCCTTACAAATACGTACTAAATTGTAGGCACTTCTCAGGTCCAATTTAGTGAAGTACGTAGCCCGACAAAGTTGTTCAAGGACTAGTCCGGATTGGAACGATCTTTCGTAGGCATGACTGATACTCCAACATGTTATCTCCCCCTCACTCCACGAAATGCAGGGTTTGTGCGCATGCAGCCAGGGCAGACCCACAACGGTTTGGTGGTATGATTGGCGCTGAGATGGCATACAAACATACATTTTCTGAGGGGAGCACCCCCACGAACAGATGTAAATCCTTTGTCTGGTGCAGTCCACTTTACCCACTCCCAAAGGCCGACCATCTAACGCCTCCACCTCTAGGGAAGAAGAACATGAGATTAGTGGAATGTTATTACTTTTAGCGAATTCTAATGAAATGAAATTAGCCGCCGCACTGGAATTGATCAAGGCAAATGAGTTCATAGTAACATCATCTATGGTAAAAGTCACTGGTACACGAATTGAATTACTTTAAATATTTGTGGAAGAAGCTACACTCACTGGAGAAGGTCGAGAGACGGGATGAACGGGACAGGAGGCTCTCAGGTAACCAGACTGACCACAGTATAAACAGAGACCGGAGCAAATACGATTCTTACGTTCTTCGGAGAAAAGGTGAGAAGTTGATCTGCATTGGCTCAGGGAAGGGCACACCTTCATAACTAGGAGTGACGTGAGAATGGTGAGGCCGCCGTGAACTAATAGATAGCTCAATGTATTCACTCAGGTTCCGACCCTCATCACGACAGGCTAATTCCGATTGGAGTTCAGTGTTAAGACCCTGGTACAGCAGTTTTAAAGTATTCTCTACCCAATTGGTTTGGGCAGCGAGTGTTCGGAAATTCAGGGCATATTTAGCTGCAGTAAGTCTTCCTTGATTTAAGGCAAGTATCTGTTCACCGGGGCAGATTCCTTCAGCAGAAAGTTCAAAAACTTCCCCTAACTGTTGCAAAAAAGAATCAAAAGTAGGAAAAACTGACCCATCCGACCACCAAACCATGGTAGCCCAGTCTAGAGCCTTCCCGGTTAGGAGAGAGCAATGCAGGAACCTCCTCCGTAACAACTTCAATACTATTTTCACAAGCAAGGGGCAAATTTTAAACTTGCAGTATAAAACTCTAAATGTTTCCTTTCACATTATCACTGTTTGAAAAAGGATTAGGGCAAACATTATGAGAATGTTTTGTTTAATCATATGTATCATATATATAATTATATATGTACAACAAAACTATAATAGCCTAATATATAGATCTATAGGTTAACATTGAAGGCCTGATCAAAAAGAAAGTGAAAATGTATGTGTGGGCAGTATTTAAGCATAAGCTATTAAAATGAAGGCATCTCGGCCTCCAAGCGTGAAGTTTGGCCCTTGCTTTAAACTGTCACAACATATGTTAAATAAATCCTGAATCTTATTGAATAATTATCATAAACAATATGGTAAAGTCATAAATGAGTGGTCATGCTCACATTTGAGCAATATATTTAAAACGTACAGTAGGTATGTGGTATGTTTCTTATTGGTGTCATACAGTATTGTGTACTGTATTCAAAATGCGTTGGATACTGTCCAGCTAGCTGTTGAGTACATGCATACCATAACTAACCATCTGTTACACACACATAAAAACACTCACAGTAAGAAACAAACACAGTCACATTCATGCCCCCATCTGCCATGCGACAACACAGACATGCTTCACGCAGTCTTGTACAAACTTGCGCACACACACGTGCATGCACGCATGGGCATTCAGCATGCCTCAGTTTCACTGGACTTTGAACAAATAGCTCAAATAGACCTAAGCCACTTCAGATCTTCTTTTTTCCTCTCTTTTCTTCTCATCTTGATGTTATTCTGTTGCTTCTATTATGTACAGTAGGTGTGTGAATGGGGAGGGCGGAGTAGACAGAAAAATTCCAGGGAGGGAAAAAGCTGTTCATTCAAATGCAGGATTATTATTGGCTATTGCTCCAGGCCTCCTTGAACAATCAGCAATACCATTCATTCTTACCACTTGGAAACGGATGCACATGTATACGTGAATGTTTACTTTGCTGTCTAAAAGGAGACATACCATAGACATGTTGTTATTGTATAACCCATATTTTTTATTTGTGTAGACTAATCCTAATAATAATAAAAACATGTATTTACTTTAATTATAAATTGTTTGTATTTTCAAGGAAAAAAAATTTGAATGTCCCAAGGTGGAGGTTTTGTCATATGCACTCTGCTGGGTTGTTTCCAACCATGGTTGGGTAATATGTGGACAGAACACATTGTTGGTTAACATAACCCAGCATAGGCAAAATTTGAACCCAGCAACAGGTTCTGTCTACGTTTTACTCAACTATGGGTTTGAAAACAACCCAGCATTTTTAGAGGGTGCAGCTCACTTTGTAATACCATTTTGTCCCCAAATTATAGTGTAAGTTCACACACACACTTCCCACTTCCCCAATTCCTTATTCTTTATTAAACTTTTTTACTTAAAAGCCAATTACATACAGAAGCACTCAAGAGTCGACTTTTCTATAGACTGTCAGATATGCACAAATGCTTTTATATTCTTTTTCTTTTTATTCTTTTTTTTTCATTTGTTCTTTCTTTCTTTCAATCCTTGTTTCTTTTTTCTCCCTTTCTCTGTGATCCGTGCTTGTGTAATACTCCAGGCAGCTTTTAATGGACTGAATATAACAGTCTGGGGTGCCCACTTCACTTCTGCACTCTGTGTGTGTCTGGGACAGTCTGTGTGTGGATGTGCTCTGATGGCACAGAGGTACCAAGTAGGTCTCTCTGTTTATCCACCCCACAGAGGAAAAAAAAGAGAGAGAGAGAGAGAGAGAGAGAGAGAGTATAAGGAGAGAGGTGGTTAATTGTTTCTTTTGCAGGCGGGTTTGGAGTGGGAGTCTTATTGATTTTTCCCACACTCTTCTTTTTCTTCTTTTCTTTCTTTTTTCTTACTCTACTTTTCTCTCCACAAACTCACAGTCTCAACCAACTTTTTCCTAAACCTCTGTTTTTCCCTTTCCTCTTTTTACCTTTATAGCCTTAATTAGCATGAGCATCTGGCAGTCTGATAGCCATTATGCTAACAAAACATTGTAACACATTATAATAATAATAGATGTCCACGCATCTGTCACAGGTTTGACCAGTTAAACAATTGTTTCATTAATTTTTCTTCAGAATCTAAACAGAGCCCCCTGCATTATAAAAAAACGTCTGTTGTCACGGAAACTCTACTACCAGGAGGTAGAACTGTTCCAAAACAGTCGTTAGCGTAATTTTAAATTCTTGAGCATGGTAAAGAAAACATGTTCTGTCATGACACAAAACAGTGTGTTTACAGTACATCCTAATGTGAAATGTAAAGTAATGTGCATGTTTTGTTGCTAAACATCCAAAGCTTCTGACACTATTTGTATCAGCAAATGACTCTTGACACCTGACTTGTATCATCAAATTTGCCAGTTAACAATAACTCAAGCAAGTAATGAGATAATTAAGAAACTAATTTGAAAGATGAAAGATTACATTAGCAGTATAGGCAACTGCAGTGAGTGTGTGTGTGTTTGTTAGCTGAATTGGCAAAGGGTTTTTGGACAAATGCTTCTCTTCTGTGTGCTTACAAGAGAGTTCATGACATCATTATAATGCTGCCATGCCACTGTGTTCTGTTGCATTCTGATTAAAGACATTTGCAGTTGCTCTCTCTCTTTGTTTGTCTCTGCCCACAGTCTTGCAAGACCCCCCATCTCCCTCTCATCTAAAAACTTTTAGTAAAACTAATCAACCTCAAATTAAAACATTAGTACATTAGTTACTAAAGTACTGTGTACTAACACACTAACTGGAAGGGTCGTATCTACCTTAACTTTATAGAAAATATATCATTATATTTTAATTACATAATCATTTGATAGAGCTTCATTTTCAAGAATATAATTATATCTGTAAAATGACAGGCTTGAGATCAGGCAGGAACTTCTGACAACCATGCAACCACGCAAGCGGTTATTGGTAATCTTAATTTGGTTAGTGCCCACTTACCTGCCTTTCAGCAAATCAGTCTGGATTATTGGGCACATGTTGCGTCACCTAATTAATATTCATGAGGCAGGATGATAAGGTTTATAATGCATTCCCCCCACCCTCCACATAGTTCCTAAGCCCCTGGCCACCACTTCTATGATCAAGTGGAGGTTGTACTGCAGGTTTTGTGCCACTTACAGGTAATGACAATAAGAAACTGCAATTCTGCAATATGGGAGGGTTCTACCCCCATGAGGGTGTTTGTATCACTCAATGCATCAACATGCTTGTGTCCATCTTTAACAATTGTACAATAGTCAAGATGTTTAACCATGATTAGATCTGGTCTTTAGCAGTGCCTAAAGAAAGACACATACCTGACAGCTTTTGTGTGTATGTGTATAGTTCTGTGAAGGGATTTAGGTGTAAGTTAGGTGTATTGTTGTTTACACTTTGGGGAAAATGAAATGTTTTGTCTCAGTGGAAACCATCTACATGCTAGTCAAACAAACATAGTCATAACCACAGCAACAAGAGAACAAAACATGCCTTCTTTACCATACAATATGCAACATAACAATTAACAGGAAACCACCTGAATTTGGAATGTGGAACACAAACTCTGCTGCACCTACCTTTATTTTCTTTACTCACTTCTTTAGTAAGACTGACAGTATTTCCAGGTTGTTAAGGGAGATTGAAATATCAAGCATACAGTGAGATGGGTTTTTAGTGTGTGGTGAATTTCATTTTGTTTATTTGTTTGTCTGAGGCTTCTTTGGTTGACTGTCAATGAAACATGTTTTGTTTAATTGGATGTACCTCCATTTGAGGAGACAATTGTCATTGTTTTGTTTCACTCTTTGTAAAATCTGTTGTTTTTGTAAAATCTGTTGTTATTTGTTTGAAATGTTAAATATGTGCCTTTCCAATCCTCTGTAGGTAACCACCTGAGGAATGCTTAATCGATTGGCATCTTGTGTAAATTGCATAGAGGTTGCTCTTTCATAACTCATAAGATTTAGGTTACTGTCTGTTTTAGTTAAGTATCAACATTGTCTCAAATGTTTTACCTAAAAATTCCCTGGAAAAACAACAAATTTACAGAGCTATAAAGTTAATGGTTGCCATAGTCCAAATTATTAGATTCTAGGAGAGTCTTGAGGAAAAGTGTTTAAATTCATAATAAGAGATCCCACTTCTGATGGCAGAATTCATTATCTTGCCAAATCTGAGCAAATTTGAGTTTGAAACATTAGGCAGAATCAAAATGAAACCAGGAGATTTAAGCAAATATCTTCATTTTGTCTCGTTATTATCTAGAAGAAACAATTGCAATATTAAAGTGATCTTTACAGAGTACATAAGATTTGATATACCAAAAGTAAAAAAAAAGTTATGGTAAATGTTGCCATAGTTTGATTGTATTTTGTTTGAAATTAGCATGTGCTTAAGGTTAGGTGACTACAACTAATAAAGAATTCACTTCTGTTACCCTCATGTCCAACTTATTTTTTCACTAGTTTCAGCTAATAATATAATAAAAACTTGTTTTTTATTGTTTATTTTGATGTTTTTATACAGATCAGCCTTAAATTATGACAACTGCTTTTTTGTACAATAGGCGTGCCACACAGATAAGGTTTGGGTTACAAGCAGATGTGTGTAAAGACTGTTTAGTCATTTACCATGTGGTCTGGTTTAGCCACTCTCACGTGCACACACACCAACAAAAGGGACAGTGTACAAACTAATGTCCATCTGGAAATGTGTTTACTGCAGTCTAAACAACTGTAAATTAAAACAAACACAGGTTGTAAACTCCCTCATGGTTTCCTTTTCCCTTTCTACCTCTCTTGCAAACACACACACACACACACTTGCTATCACATTCCTGGTGTTCACTGGTAATTAGAGCAAATCACGTCAAAAAGATCGCTGGTCACCTGTCATCATACCTGTCATTGTGTTTAGCAGAGCTAAAATATCACAGTGCCTCACATTACTAAATATACCTTAGCAAGACTGTTCAACTTATTCATCTACATCAATACCTTATGTTACTTAATATACTTTGGTACACTATCCATCAGTCTACTTAAACACCTCACACAAGTCAGCTTATACAAATGACGAACAACCAAGAATGTTGTCTCAGGCCCTGTGACAAGGGAGCCCCACCAAGGGCCTCTATGCTATAGCCTACTCTTTAGGCCTGGGGGAGGGGTAATCACCCATCTGAATTTTTTTGTGGGTTCTGAGAAAATACCCTGATTTCATCCACAAATCTACCCCAAAACCTCACATTACTCAAACCTTAATAACATTACGTTTTTTAGTAATCTTACTCAAACAATTTTTACAAACAGGCGGTAAAAATATATTTATATATCAGCTGACAACATACTTCAAATGAATAACAAGTAGTCATAAAGATTTGTTAGATGTTTCTGTGCGTGTGTGTCTGTGTGTGTGCATGTGTGTATTTCAGTTTCACAGAAGCTGCAATTGACCCTTGACCTCTCCCTGCCCTGCAGGTGCTTACTGAAAAGGTGATTGGGGTCATTCCTGCTAACTTCTGTGCTTCTGTCTCCCAGGCAAAACTCCCCACCTCTCTCTGGTTTTGGTTCCTGTTTCTGTTACCTGTATCTGTGTGCAGATCTGTAGATATTCATCAGTAATCTTCTTATGAGCTTAAATTGTTTTAAACTGTTTCAAAACTTTCTCTGTAGTTAATAAAAAGCTTAGCAAAAGGCAGAGGGGGCCGAGAGAGAGGAAACAGATGCTGGTTCACTTGTTTGCTCTCTGTGCGTCACTTGCGCATAAGCTACCGTCTTTAGACTGTCCATGATAGCTGTTCATATCCATAGATCGCCAGCGCCGTAGAAGGCAGACGGCTCTGTCTTGTGCGGCCTGCGGGGAGGATCGAGGGGTGGAGTCGCTCCCGGTGTATATAGAGCAATTCCATGTTCGACTATGAGAGAGGGAGAAAGTCAGTCCCGTGTGTGAGAGCCACACTTCACCTAAAACAACTCTAATCCGAGCGTGAGAACGGGGAAATCAAAGTACTGGAGTTCATTTACTGCACTGGTGTATGCATGGGAATTATTTTATTCACTCATTCCAGGAAAAAGCCCATTCATTCGCAACTTGATGATCTGAGTCGGAATTATTTTAAAGCCCTACTATATTCCTACCTGTATTCGTCAGATACTGTAGACGTGTTTAAAATTATTGTAGTAATTTAAAGTGTACACGACTGAAGGGTCGTAATGCAATCGGCTTGAAGGGCGGTGTTGATGTCTCTGTGTCTCGTGCGTGGACCGGGACCTGCGTTCGTCTTCGTTTGGATCGTAGAGAAAGTGTGTATGACTTTGTTACCGAATATTATCAGTGTACGGGGCTTATTTCCACACTACAGGCACCGCCTTTGCTCTGAGCACACACACGCCATCAGGTGCCAGAGACAAAGACATACACTCATACACACACACAGTTCCGATTGAGTATTCGACTAAAGGCAGATCATTCTCTGACTGCGAGCAGCGAGGATCACCCAGGACTTTAACCGGCACCGAGTTGGAATTATAAAGAAGATTTGTCTCCGTGTGACAGGATGATGGATGCATGAGGGCGCGAGAGATCAATACACCCAATTAATCAATACCCTCTAAGCGCACGTGAAGATCAGCTCAGCTGGATGTGTATAACCGCATCTCTATCACCAGGTGGCTTTTCAAGTGTGCGTCTTCATGCGCTTGTCCACAGTTTGCGTTTGTGTACGTATATGTGCGCATAAGGTGTTTTAGAATCGCCAAAACAAAAAAGCGCAGAGCAGTAAAACCGACAGTTCGCGTGCCGGAAATTTTAGCGCAGGGTTAGTTTAAACTTTGATTTGCGGCGAATTTGTCTGGACTCTAAACTTACGTCAATATAGGCTACAGAAGAGACTACATAGACCCCAATGTGAACAGATCTGAACTGAATTGTAATTTGTTTCCCACTGCAAGAAAGGGGGGAAACATTCCAGTCGGAGGAGGTTACAAGTGTTTTCTTCTCAAAGATAATTGTTCTTCAACGATAATTTGTTGTGACAAGATCGTGTGACTCCTTTCCTTTTCTGGAATTAAAACTCCTGCGTTGGGTGCAACTGCTTCCCACCAGAATTTGTGTATATAACCAGAACTTGAGGAAACAGCGGTAATGTTTTTGTTGAAAGCAGTGGTGTGTTTGGGAGCGCTACTCTGTGCAGTGCTCGGCGGAGCTGGGGCTCAGTCGTGCCCGTCACAATGCTCCTGCAGCGGGACAGCGGTGGACTGCCACGGGCAGAGTCTGCGGAGCGTGCCGCGGAACATTCCCCGCAACACTGAGCGGCTGTAAGTGCGCGTAAACACACAACATTAATACTTAAACAGACTTTACAAGTAATTACTATAGTCATTAACAATGTGCATGCATTATAAACTAATCCACAAAATAGTAATAATAGTAATCAAATTATAGTTATATTAAATAATTAAACACACATACTGCTTTAATTCACGACCTGGCATTATATTTTACATGGCTTATATGTTTTACACATTACATGTCACTGTATTTAATTCCTTTAAGCAGTAATAACAATGACAAAGTACAATTAATATATGCTACCTCATAAAATAACACATTAATTAAATGCTGTTTGTTAGTGTTACCCAGCACTAATGCAAATTCATAGTTACATCAACAGTGTAATGTAAAGTGTGCCCACTCTTTATTTTGAAGTAGTCATCAGAACAAAACCACAGCGTTCTTTTCTATTCCACTCACGCATGTCACTATCTGTCTGTTATATTGATTGTCTCTCTGAAGTAGGATTCATTAATTAAACTGGCATGAAGTTTAAACACAACCTGCTCTGTTCGTTGTTTCTGCTAAGACCGCATGAACCAATCACAGAAACAAGGTTTAGCCATTAAAGACGCAGTTAAAATCTGCCCAGTACTAAATTATTCGAAGTTAATTCACTCTTGGCCTCTGCTGTTTATATCTGTATTCAAAACTTCATAGTCGACTTCAATTATTGAATTCCACATTAAACCATCTCCAGTGGATTTTTTGGTAACTGCATGGAGCTGTCATATATTCTGAAATGGGAACGCATGAAAAGTAGGTTTCAAAGGCTATATATGACACCAACGTTAATTGGTAAGGATTACCCAACCCTGACCGAATTCAATTAAAAACCTGCTAAGAGTTCGCCCACGGTCTAGCACATACTTCAGCAATGAGAGCATTCAGCCAAGTATGCCTGTGATAATGCAGACAATTTGACGAATTAATATATGACAAACAGCAATCGAGCATGCCGTTTGTGAAACCCGTCACTGGTGGCGATTAAGTAACCAGAAAAATTCTTTCATAGCCTCATTTACTACTTAATAGCCTAAATTAGCCTTCTTAATTAGGGCTAAATACTTCAGTTGTTATTCACTGTTTTACCCCCTCTCCTCTTTCCACAGTGACCTGAATGCAAATAATCTGACTAAAATCACTAAAGCAGATTTTGCAGGACTGCGGCACCTCAGAGTTCTGTAAGTATCTAAAAACTTGTTTTCGGTTGTTTTGAAGGCAAAAATTAAGAATGTTATTGCAATGTTTTGTATTTTTATGGCTACATGTTAAGCGTTTAATAGCCAAGTAGAGTTTTCAAGATAACACAAAGGATATGTTTACATAACACAAACGTTTTTTGTGATTATCTGTAATTTTGTACACATGGAATTCTTCACATTCTGTATATTTATATGTTTTATATAAATATATGCCACCCATTGTGTAGACACTTCGGGCCCCAGTGGGCCCATTATTAGACTAATGCCAGTGAAAGCATCGTTATGCCAAATGCCATCATGAAATACCTTCCATTGTATTCTGGAGAGTTACACTTGTAGCGCGCACACACACGCACAGAACAAGTTTGTATGGTGACGCTTAACGGGCAGTAAAGTCCATGATTCCAAAAAACACACAAAGACAGCATTTATTTGCAAAAATGATTGCGTTATCGGAATGTGAAGTGTCTCCTTCTCTATCTCTGTCTATCTGCCTCCCTGTCTCAGTATATGTTTGCGAGCAAGAAAGAGAGAGAGATTTTGTGAATGTAAATGTGTGTGAAATGGAATGTGTGGGTGTGAATGTATGTGTTAGAGGGATACATATAGAAAGCTCATGTAAGAACAGGTTTGCCCTCCCACTTGGAGGGTTGAATTACAGCGCAAGACTCTCTTTCTCTGTGTTAATTTCCTCTCTTGTTTGGACATCACTGCAACAAACTTTAACGAATGTCTTTAAAACCATCAACTTGTGTGCTTGATTTATGCTTAAACAAACAACACAAAATGATTTTTGGCTCTACAACAGTGTATCATAACATGAGTTATCAATCAAATGTATCAGTATTAACATGCATGATGTTATCAGTGAGGCAGATTGTGATTTTGAAATGTTGAAAATGAGAAAGCCTGGGTTAGGCGTGATCATCAGATGAAACTATTTAAAAGTTAATTGAAAACAGCCCAAAATTGTTTGTGCCACATTTATTTAGATAAAGCTGTTTATGAAATAATTTCCCCGTATATTCCAAAGCCTTGTATGTGTAGCTGTCAGTGGATTTGCGGAACCCATTAAAGCTCTGATACACATGTTTCCTATACTGAAATTTCAGGGAAACACATGAATGTTAACACGGGCATCTGGGATGTTGTATTATAGCTGGAAGAAATAGTGCAGTTGATTTTCTAAAAAGTCTAAGTATAGATGGCGTATTTAGACTAGTGTTGAAAACTTGTTTATGGTGGTTTTATAATAAGAGGAGGGTCCCAGATTTTGAGATATCCCGTGAATGGGTGTTTGTTAAAATGTGGTTTGCAGGCAGCGAAATTAAAGTGTTTTATAAGCTGCATACTGCAGCCAAACCTAATGCCAAATATACACTTGCATATTAACTGTTTTATCACTGAAAATCATTTAGCGACTTATCTTTCTTTGGTCTCTCTCTCTCTCTCTTTCTCTCTCTTTCGCTCCTTCTCTTAGGCAGCTGATGGAGAACAAGATCAGTTCTATTGAGAGAGGGGCATTTCAGGACCTGAAAGAACTGGAAAGACTGTGAGTAGCTAACACACACACACACACACAAAATATGCTGAACTGGCCTGTAGGCCTAAAAGTCAGCTGTGCATTTGTGAGAAAGTGTGCGTGTATGTGTTTACTGCATGCATTAACAGTGTGACCTGGTGAGTACAATTAACTGCAAAATGACATTACAAAACCGAGTGTGTGCATTCATACATTAATGGTGGACATTGGTCGTGGTCAGGATTCGATGGAGCAACATTTTTGTCTGACAGCCAAACCAGCCTCAGGGGAACACGCATATACGCGACTCTGGCAAACGCAGCCCTTTAAGGGAATGACACTGGAAAAATGGAATGGAAACCGAAGTCACGCTCTTAAGGAACCCCCCACTTTTCTTTTAAGCTTTTACCCCCCAGCTATTCTCCATTTTAAACCATATTCATTCTTATGGGCTTTATCTTTCTGTCACTGACTCGTTTATCTTAATGTGGTGTATTGGTGTACTGCAGATTTCCCTGAATGATACAGGAACCAGTTTGGCACATATTGTATGATGCATGAATCAGTATGACACACACCAGTGTAATTACGATAATAAGCACTATTAAGGTAATTTTACCCTCTTTAGGATTACAATTAATGAAGATTATTGTAAGGAACAATCATTTCAGAAAGATTATTCTTTTGCTGTGTAAGAAGTGTGAGGGAGATGGTGAAAGAGCACTGTTGAAGAAAAATATATATTCTGTAACTGTGTTAAGCTGTTAATTACAAAACAAATAACTGTAATAAATGTTTTAAATTATTTTTAAATGTTGGCAGCCCAACTGTTTAAAAGGTCATAATTCCTGTTTAACAAATAAAAAAAACCATACCCCCTGGAACTTGCTTAAGTGCTCCCTGGGATACTCATACACCTAGTTCAGAATTACTGATTTATTGTACAGTAAAAATTGTATAATGTGTAAATGCCCATGTTGAGCTTAAATTCCTCTCAAAACCAAATTTCTCTCCTGAGCAGACCTTACATACTGTCTGGTTTTACAGACAAGGCTTGCTATTCTAGGATCAGGTTTACTCTTAAGATTCTGCTTGTCTTAAGCGCAAACTGATCTAGGATCAGCATTCCCACTTACAAATGACTGACTGTCAATTACCATCCCTTAATAATGACTGGCAGGAGTTCACTTTACTGTCAAAATCATATTATAGCTGGCATTTAGATTTGCGCTGCATGAGGCTCAGTCAGTCACTCCCCTAATTTGTCTTCTATATTTCTGCTAGCCATTACCTTTTAATTTGGTGTGGATATGTTTAATAACCACCACCATCATATTCTTAGACCCTGCTGAACCGCAAAATCCTTTTGCCAACTCTGCCCTATGAAAGAGATATATAATTCACACACAAGTGATGCTAACTTTAGTTTTTAAGGGGAGTTGCTTTAGCAGCGTGTGGCTCTAAAGGCTAGCTAGCGAAGGGGTCAATGGCATTAACCGTGAATACGGCTTTGTGCAGTAACATATAGCTCATGCAGCCAACTTGTAATAACTTGTAATAATAGCTGAACTTGCTTTCGGCATAAATTGTGCAGTGTTGGCATAAATGAAGGGTTAGATGAACGAGTGGTAGTGATGAATGGCTCTTTATAGTGATAAGTGTAGGGATAGAGGAGCTAGCGGTAATGTTGAATAGCACAGCTAAAGTCAGTGTGTAGGATCAGTCCCACTGTGCCGGTACAAAAGCAGGAGCCTAATGCTGGAGGGTGACTGCATAGCTGAGAGGATTAGAACGCAAAGGCATTATAATGCCCTTACCAAAGGCCCTTCATAAATATGTGTGAGAGTGTGTGTGTGTGTGTATGCGTATTGGGGATGCATTTAGGTATTGGGTGTGACGACCTCCTGTAGCCTCCCTAAAAAGTGGAGACTCTGTTCCACATATGACCCCCCCTCCTTGCCACACAAACACGTATGCACAAACACCCCTCGTCATGGCTTGCTAGCCATAAGCCATGCAATCAGGTAAAATATGTCTATGGAGAAACACTTTGGAGAAAAGGAACAAGATCTTTATTTGTCATTCATGTTTTTTGCAGTATCCCTCACACGCTGCCTTATGTTTTTTGTATTTCCTGTACTTCTATTTTTTCTTTACCTTTGCATTTATTATCTTTTTACTTGTTTTTGTTCAGCATATTTCCTTACAGACGCACACAGCTTTTGACTGGTTTGGTCATTAGCTAATGGCAGATGGAATGAGACTGAGGATAGCACTGATTTATTGGTCTCACATAGCCAGACCCTTTGACCTAAATGGCAAAAGGTCCACAGTGCAGCATATTCTAGCCAAAAACCACATACTTAAGACAGGAAGAGACCATGACTAATGTGTAAAGCAACCAATCAATGTTTTTTTCTGAAATAAATTAGGCCATCTGCATTGAGAAAAGGAAAACATAATGACAACAATAATAATGGTGAGCTCTGCCAGTTGCTACTATCTAAATAAAAGTCTGAAAATTTAACCTGGCAAACTTTGGCAAATCCAATGATTATTTAATTATTATACGTGCTAATTGCATGAACCCAGTACACAAATATCCAGAAAAAACCCTGTATGCCCCTACCTGCCAGACTGAGAAAGTGCTTTTCCATTTTTGTGTTCAGTATGCATTAAACAGTCATCATCTAGACAGTGAACATTCAGTGGGAATGCTGTTTAAGTCTGAGGCTACTGACTTTAAACTAGCCATAAACGTGTCTTTATCTCATGAGCTGTAGGTGAATTAAAAGGTGATTCATGTCTGCTTTATACAGGCTTGCTTATAACACAACACAGCTGTGTGTGTGTCTGTGCAAATGCCGTTTACACTGACTTTAGTTTATTCTTTCCTCCATTCAGTCTTGATTGCCTGTTTTTTACCTTTAAAAGTCATCTTACTTTTTGGCCCCCTAGAAATGACTGTAAGCACATGCCTGTGTGTATGAATGTAAAAGTTAAAATGAGAGTCTGGCTGTGTGCATTTCTATCTGTAAGCGCGTGTGTGTCTGTGTGTACCCGTCTATTTTAAGGGTCGATCTTATTCCCTTTAAGCACTGTGTGTGTGTCTTTGTGTGTTTCTGCGGCGGGGTCCTCAGGGAAGGCTGTCCTCTGTGCCTGAGTGAAACACGTGGGCATTTCGGGAGTGTGTAGCACTGTGTGCCTCGTTATTATTTCATCATTCATTAAATATTCAAATGGAATGATGTAACCCCAGAAGCTGAACGATGATGTCATCGGCTGCTGCGTTTCAGTGTGTGAATGTGTGTGTGTTTTGAGAGAGAGTGTCTTAAAGAAAGTGTCTCCAAGAGGGAGAGTGAGAGCTTGATGGTTTTATACTTTGCGAGTTCACTTACGAACTTGCTGTGATTCATTTGTGTATGTGTGTACGTGTGTAAATGTACTTGTGTGTGTATGTACGTGGTAAATCTCACATGTACACGTACACACAACAATATAAGCTCTCTATTCAACTTTCACGTTAGCAACTATGAAAGCAGTTGTTGGTTTTCTTTTACATTCTCCTATTTTCAATTATTATGGACAGCTGCATGATGCTATTAGATGCTATTTCTATGCCTAATAGCATGCTCTGAAATATCTGTATTTCCAGTTTTAAGAACATTATTGATTAATTTCAAGCCTCATTAATCTAACGCACAGACAGCAGTGGCGCCACTCTTCATTAATATGCGCAGTGGGTTTATATATGTGCTGATTGTTATGCATAAATGTCTATTATATATGCACTGTGTATAGACTCAGGAATATCACTCAGTAGAATTACTCAATGTCAAAGAATAAAGTGAAAGAAGTCAGCTTTTAAGCATTAAATTATCATTGAACTAAGACAAATATGCATAGTTTCATTTCATGATGTGTGTGTGTGTTTGCACTGTAAGTTCCTTCTCTTCACTTTGTGTGAGACGTTCTGTTTGTTTTTCCCACATCTGTTTTTCCGGGCTGTTCTTTGTCTGTGTGTGTTTGCTAGATGCCCCCACACACTGACAGTGTCTGCCAGCCCCCCACACACAGACACACACAGTCAAAGCTCAAGTTGATAGTGGGCAGGCCCAAGTTGAAATATTTTATAACATTAAATGTTTAAAGTATTGTCCTTCTGCACAGCACTGTAACGACATATTTCTGTAAACATTAACTCATGTTTTACTAAAAATTGCATGTGGAATCCATTCATGATATTTATTGTATTCATATTTTTCAGTTTTTAAATGATCCTTAAAATAAATTACTGTAATAAATTGTTGTAATTGTTTTAGAGCAGATTATTTTATAAGTAATAAGTATGTCTTGCAACCAGACAAATGCCCATCTTAGACTAGACTTTTATGTAAACAATAAATTTAAGCTCTGATACACATCAAATACCGTTTCAGTCACTGAACTTTTGCGTTAATAAAATTGTGCTACTGTGTTTTGTGTGTGTGTGTATGTGAGATCCCTGTAACTGGTAAAGCATCACACTAATAACACTAAAACTGTGGGTTCGATTCCCAGAGAATACACAAGCTGATCATGCCTATACAATGCCTCAAATGCATTTTAAGCTCCTTTGGATAAAAATGTCTGTCAAATGTACAAATGTAAATCTTGTGTTGTTGCGTGTGTCTGTGTTTACAGGCGTCTCAACAGGAATAATCTGCAGGTTCTTCCAGAGTTGCTGTTTCTGGGCACCACCAAACTCTTCAGGCTGTGAGTCTTTTATCTTTTTGTCTCTCTCTTTTCCTCTGACCCCCCACCCCCTCTTTCATTTGCTGTCCTCTTTGCTGTCTCTCTGGTTCCTCTTTTGTTGCCCTTTTTAAAATGGCATTTTTCATTTAATGAAGTTGTTTAATGAATGTACGTTTTACATATTGAAATATTAATTATAGGTTTGTTATTCTGCCTTTGCATGAGTTTCTGTTGCTGTCTTTTACTGCAGTTGAATTTAAGGCTGTTCACATTCATGCAGTTTGAACACAGTCTGCTGTTTATACTTTGTGTTGTTGAATTTGATTTGATTTAGTTCAGATTAAGTTTGATTATAATTAAAAGGTAGTACCATTGAATTTGAATGAAAGAATACAGTGTAACCAAAACAAAATCTTGAGGTCTTCTTAATCTAGCTTTCTACTTTGCTTAAAGGCATGAGTGTGTGTGTGTGTTTGTTTATAATTGAGTTATGCTGGACATCTAGGGATCAGCAGTAAAAGAGGTTCAGAGCATGAACAGACTAAATTGAGTTAAAAGGAGATACACGCTTAAACATCTGCTCGGAGAGGAAGGACAGTCAGCGCTAACAGCTTTACCAGGAAAAACAACATTCTAACGTACTTTGAGGGAGGCTGATGGAAGAAGTGTGTGTGTGTGTTCTTCACATATTGCTCATGGTGCTACCGTCATACAGTCACTATCCATGTACTAGACATGGTATGGTTGTGTGTGTGGTCTTGTCTAAAAATACACCCAATCTTTAGTCTCAGCTATCTGTGTGTGTGTGTGTTAGTGGGACCTCAAAAAGTAAAAATCTGAGCTTAAAATCAAATCTTAGAGAAATAGGTGCATTTACTGAGACACTGTTTACTTGTACTCTCTGAAAAAAGCTAATGAGAATGTGCTGTATAGGTAAGGTTTTGTGTACATTTCCTAGTGGAAACCAAATGTCCCCACATGAAATGGCCTTGATAAACATACTAAATAATGTCTTAATAAAAAATTTTAAATGCAGAAAGGCCTGTGTGAGGGATAGGTTTAGGTAAGGGATAGAAAATATCATTAGCTCAGTATAAAAACAATAGAAGTCAATGGAAAGTCCCCACAATGGTTAAAGAAACAATGTGTGTCTGTGCACATATGGGATTTAATGATTTTTTTGCAGGATTTTGCTGTTCTGTCTGTCAATTCAATTTCAACAAGATGGTAGCAGGTGTGTAGAAGAAAGCCAATGAGAAACAAAGAGGGAGCACTGCTAGTGTATAACACTTTCTTGATAGTATTATTTGATTTGATGTTCTGGCACACACATACACACAGTGTTCTCTTCTCATTAGATTATCTCCGCTCGTCTACATCTGTGGCTAACATGTGCTGCTTTTATCTGCCCGCCTCTTTCATCACTCTGTCTGTTTTGTTTTTCTTTATTTTGCTTTTTTCCTGTTCTCTCACCCCTTCATTCTTTTATGCTGCTTAATCTGTATAGTCTTTCTTTCTTTCTTTCTTTCTTTCTTTCTTTCTTTTTTCTGTCTCTGTGTCCTCTCTCTCTGCTCCTCTGATCAGGTTTGATGTTAATGCGTCTGGATAGAGTGTGATGTGTTTTGGGGGGATGGTCTGGTAACAGGGTGACAGAACCTTCTAGAGCTTGTTTTGTTCATCTTGCCGGGTGCCCTAGTGACCCCGGCTTCTGCTGTACGTGTGTGTGCGGGTATGTTTGCGTGTGTGACTGTGTGAATATGAGTTATGGTTACACACATACGGCCGCTGCCACAGTAGCGGCTGAAGTATTTCTGCCTTTTGTCTCCTCTGAGGCCAGGCCTGTTTGAAAACCTTTGAATAACATTGGGTTATGTTGGAAAGAACATTCAGATAACATTTCTCACGGATAGCAGGTCGGTCACAGCTGTGTGTATTTGGATAGAGTGAAAGTGGGAAACAGAGATAAAGAGAGTATGAAAAGAGGAGGGGAAGCAAAGCGAGAGGGGAGAGAGTAAGAGAGAAAGAGAGACAGTTGTCATTCTTAGATTTGACTTCTTTACAGAGTCCATTAAGAACTCTGTAAAATACCCTGCAGTAGTTTAGACTTGAAAGTAAAAGTGGAACCAAAAAACAGATGGAGAAAGAGAGAGAGTTTGGATTGGAAATGCCTGAATATTTATTTGTGATTTTAAGAATGATGGTGCGTGTGCATGTCGGGGGGTGCACTTGTTTTTTCCGCTCTGGATCAGGCTGGCGCGAATGTCCGTTCATAGTTGCTACGGTTACTGTTGTCATGTCATGTCGCCATCATCCCTCATCCAGTAACCGTTAGCGCTGTTTCACACAGTGCAAACTTTCGGAGTGTGTTTCTGGGTGTTTCTGACAACTGAAGGAATTTCTCCTGTTGTGACATCTGTGTGTGGCTTTTATTGAGCTTGTCACTGCTCATTAAGTTACACTAAATGCATACAATGGTAATTGTATAAGTTGTTTGTGCATTTTTTAAATTGTAGAGACAGATATTGATAAATGTTCATAAGTCCGTGCATGATGAGATGAAGTTTGGCATCACTTCTTAAAGACAAAGGGTAAAACTTTTAGATTGTAGTTTAACTGTAAGTGAGCCATTTGGTGGTTGATTTTCCTAAAAACTGTGAACACTGCAGCATTATCAATGTTTTTGTTTGTTTGAGCATTCCACCCAGCCCAATATAGTAACATGGGCTGCACCAATGAAGTGAGTTTGGAGAAGGACCTGTTTGTCCAGCCACTGGAAAACAGGGAATGTTTTCAGGGAAACATGTTTAAAACAATTAATTTTGCAATCCCATTTGGTGATTTTAGTGACAGTAAAATTATACACAGCTTTAACCTTACAATATGAATTAAAATTATTAGGGCAACTTGTGTTACAGTAAATCTAAGTAAAATTTTAAAACTTATGGCAACATTGATGTTATACAAACAGAATTGTGAGAGGAGAAACTTGAACATGTCGAAATGAGAAGGGTTGAATATGGAAATAGGCCAGCAGACATCTTCTTATTCCTGTCTGTTAGCAGAGGCTTTGGGTTCACACACGTTCAGCTGATTTTAAATATGGCTTTGACCGTGTGGTTTTTCTTGAGAAATGTGCCACAAGAGTTTTTGGGGTGAAAAATCATAGTGGTTTTCTTGCTTAATCCGTACACCAAATGCTAGACAAGCCAAACTGTTTGCCATGTCAGAATGTGTGTCTGCATGTGTATGTTTACCGAGGTCTGCGTTTCCTAGGTCACAGTGCTGTAGAGAGTTTGGCTTTTGTCTGCGGAGTGGACGCTTAACCCTAGTCCTCTCAGCTCGCAACACACACACACACTTGTGCTAAGCCTTGTCTGTTCACACGAGTTGGTGGGAACAGTTTTGAAATTAGACGGATACAATGGGGTGAAGTATAGCATCATCAGGTGTGAAGGTACATTTGTGTGCGTATGTGCGCATATGTGGGAGTGATTTAATTTAATTCATAATCAGATTTTAACGAAGACAGAAAAAAGTTTATAGCCTGTTGCCATAGTGACAGTTATGACTCATAATGGAAAAAACTCTAGACATGAGCGTACAAGCATCTTGAAGTGCGTATGTGTGCGCCTGTATTTTTTTGTGTTTTGTGTGTGCCTGTTTCAGCTATTTGTTTAACCTGAGGTCATCACAGGTCGTCAAAGGAATTTAGCCAATACACAGAAAAACAATACATATATATATATATATATATATATATATAAATATATACCCACACATATACATATATGTGTGTGTGCAAAACAATTGTAAAAATGTTTCCATTACATTGGGTTTACTACATACATTTAAGAAGTACATGGACGTTGATTTTGAGTAGAATTAGTATATTACCTTAAATTCTGTAGCTGCCAGTCAACATCTATTAGTGTTAAATAAGTTAGTCTAAAAATATGCAAATATGAATATTTAAGCAAGATGCAACAGGTAATGGCTAAAAATGCAGTGCACCATTCTCCAAACCTCTTCATAAAATATTTGAGTATATGCCATGACAAGCAGACTTTTGAGGGATTGGACCTGAATATTACTGCCTACCGTTACAGCTAAGAACAGTTGTTTTTTATAGACCACCTTAGTATAAACATTGACTTTACTATTTTACCTGCTGCACACAAAATGGTTTTGGTTGGCATACAAATTACTGTTGTTAGTATATAATGTAAAGTATCGCCCTATTCAGATGGTAATTGTAGTGCATAGGGACATAATGTAGTTTTATGCATTTACAGGTGCTAGTCTGGAATTTTATTCCTGTACACGTCAGAAGAGCTGGTGTTTCTCACCCGCATACCAATTACCTACTGTTTTTTGACATAGACCAGAATCGTGTGGTAAGCTATTTCCCATTTGAATCATCATCTCTTTATTTACATGGAGGAATTGGCTTAAAAATTGTTTTGAAAATCTTTTTTGATGTCTGCTGAGTGCCGTAGGGCTGCTAGATGACACTTTTGTAGGTTAGGAGCGTTTGGCTATTTGAAACAATGGATTTTTGTTTCAGAGAACTGAAATGAACTATGGCTACAAGCACACTGAAAAACTGAGTGACAATTGATTTTAAATACGGGCTTGAATTCCCCAAATTAACGTGTATGTATAGAATTCAGGAGTCACTCCCGATCTGTAATGCATGATGGTGTTAATCAAAGCAGCAATGTGATGTCTCTTAGCTGTAAATGAGAAATATGGATACCAACAGGTTTGGTTTTAGACATTTTTGACCAAAGTAATATTAGCAAAGGGAGACTTCGGAGTAAAGTAAATCAAAGTAAATTCTGGAGGCACGAAGGGCCAATGCAAAGATTCTTGAGAAACCCTGTCTGAGTAGCACTTATGTTAACATTTTTAGTACTGCAGTGAAAGAAAAGTAAGTGATTCAAATCACCAGAACTCTACAGCCAGAAATCCACAGCCAAAATCTCTTCTATTTGCATTCTTCTTTCAAATACAACTCAAACATTTCAGGAAATTCAATTAGATTATTATTTTTGCCTGGTGGCTGTTTGAATAAACTCATTCACATCCACACACACACAAACACACATCTAGGTTGTATTATTTGTGTCCAGAGGCATTTTTATACATTCTTCTATCATTGTAGAAAATAATGAATAATATAATACAATGTTATAAATGATTGGGTTGACTGAATTTGATCTTTCAGATGAATTTTTGTGGCTCAACTTGTAGAGCATTGCGTTGCATGCAAAAGGTCATGGTTCGATTCCCAGGGAAATGTATATGAATGTATACCATGTATACCATGAATGCACAAGTCGCTTTGGATAAAAGCGTCTGCCAAATGCATACATGTAATATAAATGTAAAATTTACAGGTCTAATTTTATTTAATCTAGTCTAGCTGGTCTTTTAGCCTGGCCAGCTGGTCTCCCAGCTGATAACTGCCCAAAATCCTACTAAAACCAGCAAACCAGACAAAACTGAAAAGACTGGAAGAGCAGCAAACCAGCTTAGTCTGGTATAAGCTGCTTTTTTAGCAGGGAGGTGAGAGAAGGTTTTTGGCACACACACAAACACACACACACACCTGAGCGGTACCCAGGAGAGAATCTCAGACAGACAGTCTCCAGGCCAGGCACTGAGCCGTCCACAATTATTAGAGAAAACACCTGCATGTGTGTGTGCAATTCATCAGCTCCATTACTCTTTCCTTTATCTGTAGACCACGTAGGAATGGTCTTTGACCGTATGACCTAAAAATTCACAGCAATTTAATAAGTGATTTGTGTTTCTCTGAGCAGTCCAGTATCTGTTTTTTGACAAAAGTTTTTCATTATTTCTAAACATGTTTATTCTTTCAGACAGGGACAAAAAAGAATTCTGCTTTTGTAAAGCAGAAAAGTGTCATTGGTGTGCAAGAATGTTTGTGTATTTAGCTTTTTTTTATCTTGCATTAACAGAAAATTTTATTTGTGCTCTGATTTCTTTTCCTCAATTTTGTGAGCTGTAGCTTCATAGTTTTTCTGGATTTGACAGAGTTGTGCAGTTGTGCATTTGGGAATTACACCCCTCAGCAGCATCATCAATCTTTATTGGTTATTTGACCTGTCAGACTAAACCATGCGGGGCTTGTATTCCTGTCCAAACAGGCATGCACATGTACACAAGCACACACACCCACTCAAACACAGTGGGTTTAAGAGACGCCATTTTCAAATTTTGCTTTTTTAATTTTCTGTGTGGGGAATATGTGTGTGTTTCTGCTCGTTTGTGTCCGAGACTGTTAATGTGTGAGCAAGCTTCTTAGTGGCGGGTAACAAGAAGGGGGCAATTTCTCGTTAGCATGTAACTGAAACTCTGGTGGTATCCTAGCAACCATACTGGCCACTCCATGGTCTTTAGTTTCACCTTCACAACACCACGGCAACTAGAACACAATATCACCACGGCTACCAAACACCGCACCACTGGAAGCACTTGAATTAAATAATTAAGGCCTTTGATTAGTGTTATATCAGCTAATCTGTTACTTTCAGTGTATCGGATATCGACTTTCTTTACAAGCAAATCACTGCAGGGAACAGAACAACAACATTTCCTGCACTAAAAGGTAGAAAGTGGCCCAACACAGAATTATCACGAAAACCAGCTATAGTATAAATATGTAAAGCTAGTATACATTCATGTTGTTATTATGAAGTGAATGGAATCTTTAGAGTCTGTGCAGAACAGTCTGTACAGAAATAATGGATGTAAATGGTGCAGAGTTGAGACCATTTGGGTTTTAATTATGTTGCTGAACAGGGTGTGAACTTTGGGAAGTGGACTCCATCTTGGCTCTAGTTGCTCAGTTGCCCAGACTTCTATTCTGAGTGAAAGCGTGGGAGTGTAATTGCTCTGGAGTGGACTCCATTTTGGCTCTGGTCAAACAGTGGCACAGTAGGCCATTCTGAGGGAACAGGAGTGAGTTCAGGGGCTCTGGAGTGGAATTGTCAGCATTCTTCAGCACTGCTGTCATCTTTAACCTCTTAACTAAGCCTCTTCACATGAGTTCTCACACTTACACTCACACATACACAAGGACAAACAAGTGAATATGAACAAAGAGACTGACACACACCAGACGTACTCTCTCTCATCTCTCAGCATAGAGGGGTTAGTAGAACAGATGTTCATTTTACACAAAAAGTGTAACAAGCAAGCGCTGCTCGGAAATTACACGGAAGCTGTGTGTGTGAGGTGTTTAAGACCAACAGGGTGACACACACTAGAGTGAAAGTGTACATCTGCCTGCGTTATATGTATGTAATTGAGTAATTACAGGCTTCAGCTGCAGCCCTGTCATTATTTAATTACCACTTCCCCCCATCTCTGTGGTAACGTAATGCCCATCGGATTGGTGTACAGTTGCAGAGTCACTTCCTCACTCCCTGACCTTAGAAGAGTGAGGTAAGGCAGAGGCTGCGTCTCAACATCTCGAGCACTGCTCACCCATCATAACGCAAAAATGCTGTCTGGGTAGGCTGCCCTAGGTTTTGAGGTACAGCCAGAGAAATTCTAGACGTTTGGATGACTGAATCAGACACTTCCTCTGGCCAGCCACACAAACACACACTCACACAAACTGCGACGCCCTCTGTGGTGTTTAGTTTGTTGGGTTGTTGAGTTGGTCAAACACAGCAGAGAGTAGTTTTGGTGGTGTGTGAGAATTTGTGTGTGGGTGTTTATGGAAGAGAGAGTGTGTATATGTGTGTTTTTGTGTGCACTGTATGTGTTTTGCTGGTTTGGCCGTTTTCTTGACCAAAGTCTATTTTTCTTGCTTAAAGAAAACATTGTTTAAATAAACCAAACCTTTTTCTCAGCATGTTCTTATAAATATGACTTATGTTGCGTTTTAAGCTGTGTGTTTATTTGGAGAAAATTGTAGACATCCTTAAGCCATATGAGGTCATACACATTATATATAAACATGCAAGCCAAATAATCAGATGAAAGATAATAAATGATCAAATAAAAGAGAAATCAACATTCATCAGACAAACTCTTTCTTCTTTTCATCTTATCTTGTACTGTAGGAGGATCTTACATTTTGTAATGCCGCCCTGAGATCCTCCAGGGAAGTTCCTACTTAGGAGTTTATGTAATTATGATGTGATGTGCATTCCAGTTTGGAATTAAATGGAAAATTGTCAATTCCATATTTTTACTATAATTTTTAAAACAGAAAGAATTTTCTAATTTTCTTACAACAAAACGAAATGATTTAATATTTAATTGATGCTTCATCTTTGCGTAATTTGATCATTCCTGTGCTAGAACAGAGATTGTGACCTGAAATGCTAAATGAGTAGTATTTTCTGGGCCATCATTATTGCTCTTCTTTATATGCAGCACACAAAATGAGTTCAAGCTACATTTTCAATATCTACAACGAAAGCGTAATTGCAATTTGCTTCTGCCTTAATTCTTTAATTGACACTGAAAGTTTTGTGCGGTTTATTGCAACATGATGAAGTGAAGCAGGAGGAACTTTGGGTGGTTAAAAATGGCTCATAGGACTCTTTCATAAGAGAATATGTCATGTTTATGAGAAAGACCATCCTGATCTGAATAGATCATTTCTAAGACTGAGAAACTAAATGTTGTTTTGTCCCTTTACAGCACCCATAATCACCACTAAATTTGATACACTAGGTTCACACAGTTTAATTTTAAAGGATCATCAGCCTTTGTGAATTAAAAACTGTATATGTAAATACACACACGCATATATATATATATATATATATATGTATATGTATGTGCATATATGTATATATGTATGTGTGTGTGTGTGTGTCTTGGATGCTGCACAAATCAGGATCAGTTTGAAAGGGTTTTAGTCTTTGAATGAAAGCTCAGTGTTGTTCTCTGGCTTACACAGTTGATCCTGTTCAGTGTATGCTCTCTAATCGGCTTTTGCTAATGTGAATTTTCTAACAATCAGCCTCTCTCTTCCTTTCTCTCTCTCTCTCCGTCTTAACCTACTCTTTTAAACACTAACACCCATCACATCTTTTCTTTTACTTGGTTAATCCCTCTGTTGTTTTAGCCAATTAACTGCTGACATAAGGCCAGCAGGATGTGAAAGCTGTCTGTTGTCTGGGTGCTGATTTTGTGTACATATAATTTTATTAGATTGCGTCTAGTCACAAACCTCCATATGTTCTGTACAAGGGAGTTTGTACTCAGAGGATGTGAAGGTAAGTGCGTGTGTTAAGTTGTAAATTCCTGCGTTAAGCAAGTGTTAAGCCAGTGTGTGTAAAATGTCCAGAGGTCAAGTTACCAAAGGTGAGATGTCCTTAGGGTCACTGGTGCAAGTTGTGTGGTGATTCAAAACTTGAACACCTGGGATCAGCCCTGACTTACAAAGACCACACCTAGTGTGTATGCATCACCTAGTTTACACTTAGTATTAACATCAGTTTTAAGTGATCTGATTAAAAGTGGCTAGCGCTAAATATAGGTGTGAACAGGGGCAAAATCGTTTTGTGACTGGATTGCTTAAACAGGGTAGTAAAAAACACATGTGACCACATCAGATTTGTCATGTAAATACTAATCCGTTACATCCCAGACAACATCAAAGGACCACCTACTTATCTGTCAGTCATCCTTTGCACAAAATCAAGGGTTTCAAACTTACCAATTAGGCATGACAATAAAAGAACCTCCACCCAAATGAATTGTCAGAAGTTAATAAACAAACATCATGCATCCATTTGTTTAATTTCTAAACAAATACCCCATAATCAGAGTAAACAGACAAATTCTTACAATTTAAAGTTCATTTGGCAAGGAGGAAAGGAGCTTATCTTCTCATCACATTCTCCTGAAAATGGTTTACGACAAAGTCTTTTTACATTTCTTGGAACACCATAGCAGCTTGCTCATGTTTTTTTTCTTGGAGCTTTAAATCAAAGGCAAAGCAAGTCATTTACCGACTCGTGTCTCACGGCCCCCCGCTCCAGCCCCTGCACAAGTACGGTGAGGCATTATATCTTCATAAAACAGCATCATAATGGCCACCAAAAGAGAGAGGAGGAGGAGGAGAGATTGTTTTGAAAGAGGAGATATTACCAAATATTTCCTGAAGACCACCCATAGCCTGAAAAGCTGATCCTTTTCTTAGTCTCTGGGGTTCTAAACCTGCCCATTTATGATCAGGCACGGTGGGAGGCAGACTTGTACGGTGACATTTGATTATGTGTCTGTCAGCCTTGTTCATGGTTTCCTGTGTGTGTGTGTTTGTGTGTCTGTAACAGTAGCTTAAGGGATGATGTAAGCGGGTTTCCTAATTGCAGGGTGATACAAGGGTGTGTCAGATCTCGCTGCCTCAGGGAGCACTATATGTGTGTGTGTCCTCAGGTAATAGAATGATATAAAGACTCTCTGGTATGTCTTTCTGGAGGTGTTTGCTTAGATACCGGATAAATGTTAGCTTCCACATCCTTTTTCCCCTGAAGTAACTACCACAGTTCTGCTGCTAAACTGAAGAAAATGAATCAATTGAACAAGTCAAAAAGAAGCAAAAAAGACTTTAAATTGACCTTTTCTCCTTTGGAGTTTAGGATAGGGAGTTGTAATTAGAGTTTTTAGAAAATTTGACTATTTTCCTCAAGCTCCCATCGACATTAAAGAATGGGCTTTAGGGGAAAATTATGTATTCGGCAATTACCGCTTTTCTTGTTTAAATGTATGAACCATTCTGGTTCGAAACTGTGTGGTCTTCATCAGTTTCCATAAATAGATTCTCTAAAGCTGTTTTGATTGCTACAGGCATTTAATTAATAATTAAAGAAAAAAGTCAATAAAAAATAGTTGTCTTTATACTTTCCCTTTTAAAAAAAAGTTAAAATATGTGATAAATGAAACTTGAAAAGACAGTAGCTATGCATGTGTGGGTTGGGGGTTGTGTGTAATTGCAGGAATGTGCATTTGAAAGGAGAGGAGGAGCAGAGAGGTGCAGAATGACACCACTCTACCTGTTGAAACAAAACGCAGATCTAATAAGGGCACTCCTGACTTTTGTCTTGTGTATTTGTGTGTGTGTGTGGAGGGGGGTAACATGAATGGTTCAAAAGTTCACCTAAAATAGGTTTCTGCATGTTTTTATGATTCACTGCATTGTTATGCTTTTGCGGTGTTTGAGCACCAACACACACACTCCCACAAGCACTAAATTTAATACACACAATTTTAAATGGCCCGAACGGTATTCAAATGTCTGTGAAGAGTAAATTATGCAACATTTTTATGTAGTATTACGCAAAATGGTGCCTGACTTTCATTGTTATCTTTTTGTCTTATTCCGTTTGGCCTTTGTGGGGGTTGGGGTGAGGGGCAGGAAAGGGGCGACGAGAGGAGGTGCGGTTGTTTGACGAGACGGACGCAGTAAATGACTGTGACTGCAGTGAGAGTGACGTGCTAAGCAGAGGGGTGGAGATACTTGTCTTTTCAGAATGAAGGGAATCACCATGGCAGCAATTAAAAGCCTGAGGCTCCCCGCGCAGGGTCAGTCTGCACAGGGAGATGAAAGTGTGTTTGTGCATCCGTGTGTGTGTGTAAGAGAAAGGTTCTCAAAAGCCGTTACTCAGCGGGGGAGAGAGAAATGAACTAATGAACTTTTAGAAAAGCAAATGTTTGAGAGAAGGACAGGTGTCAGTGACAAACTATATACATATTTTTAGTATATAGAGTGGGTAATTGGTTTAATGCATCAGTTGCTACTATGTGGAGTTAAGTGGAGTGATTTAAGACCAAATCCCAAAATAAGCATGTAGTTATAAAGTCACCCTGTTTCAAGGCTGTTTCAAGATTGTATGCCATTTTTTGGAACACAAAAGTAGACGTTTTGGTATATGTAACAGCATATATGGTGCTACATGATGGGGACTAGATAATGACAGAATTTTCATGTCTGTGTGAACTGTGTAATTTCATTAATTAGAATGATATTATATAATAAAATACAACAGAATAGTAGACTATGGTGGTTTTGGTCAATATTATTTTTCTCTGCTCTCGTGGCTTTACTTATGGAGGCTTTACAGAGGCAAAGAAAATACTCAACTCTGAGTTTGTGTTATTTTTAGAAAATTAATATAAAGATCCAACAGACATAATTAATTATTTGTTTACTTGAAAGGCTATAAATGTGGCACAAGTCCAATCACATGCATGTGGTGTGTTTGTGTTTGTGTACGTGTGTCTTAGTGGATATGGAACTCCATTAATGCTAGAACAACTGGCATTTAATATCAAGCACACATATATACCCACAGACACACAGACATATATGAACCATAGAATTTGATAGGTCATTATAGTTAGCACAGTTTTGCTAGAAGAAGCACAATGTTTGTGCAGCAGCAGCAGCAACACACACAGACATAACCTGTGGTACTCTACAGGTGTGCCTGTATAGGCTTTTCTAGTGATGCAGAAATTGCTAAGACGGTCTTGAAATGGTAGTTGCACATGTATTTATGGAATGAGTCTTTACACAAGTCTACAGTGCGGAATCAGGGATAGCAATCAGTAGTTTAGATAAGCCTGTGTGTGTGTGTGTGTGTGTGTGTGAGAGAGAGAGAGAGAGAGAGAGAGAGAGAGAGAGTTGCTAAAGGTGTTTAAGGCATAAAAATACCTTTTCATGTGCAGTGATGTGTTGTGCTCAGTGAATCATTTAAGTCAGTGCCCTTCGCTGACCATGAACACATATGGAGCTATATCAACTTTTTTTTAGGTAAAAGTTTTGCATTCTGGACAACTGGGTTAAGGTTACAGTATGATACTAGTACAGAGACCCCTGTGTATGTCAGAAAATTAGGGAGGAACTGGATGTTTCAATGCACAACGTTTTATTTCATTCTAATGAAAGTGTTTTCGTTGCAGCTTGGCCATTAAACTAAAATCCCACAGCTTTTCCAGGTAAACAGAACCTTTCAGGGTCAATAATACAAACCTTTCAGCAATAATATATGTGCATGGTATGTTATGATTTCAGTACATCATTAAATCAGCTCTTCCTGTCTGTCAGTGTGTGTAGTGCAGAACTGACAGATGAGGACTAATTGCTCTGATTGTTTCAATGGATGTGGGATTTGGTGCATCTTCTCTCTCACTCACTTTTCTTTGTGTTCCTCCTCTCCTCCACTTATATTTTCCTTTGGGATACAGATGTTTTCACTTGGGAATGTGGGTCTAGCAGGTGTTAATTTTATTTTTTCCTTTTGTCTCTCTCTCTCTCTCTCCCCCCCTCTCTTTCTTTCGCACTCTCTCTCTATCTCTCTCAGGAATTCTTCCCATATTAGGTAATTGTAATCTTACATCTCCAGTTCACTATTATGAAGACATGCAACATAATACCGCCATTCGGAAGTGCATTTGTAAGAAAGAAAGAGAGAGAGCAAAAGAAAGAGAAAAAAGGAGATTTGCCGGACCAACAAAATAGACTTTTAAACCCAAGTTTTTGAAGACAATTTTTCAGATAATCCTCCTCTCCTGCTGCTAAGCTTCCGCTCTAGAAAATGTACTTCATTTCCATTGACAAGTTCTCTCACGTACGTTACGCTCTGTTTGCCAGCTCCTTCCTAAGAGCCTTAAACTGTCGGCCATTGCAGCGCCCTTTACAAAACAACTTCCTCTTCATCGCCAACTTCTATACAGCCTCTTCCTTTTTTGATGCTTTTCTCATTCTGACTAGAAATCGTTTTGCTTGTAAATGAGTTCGAAGCGTAAGACCCCACCAGCATGCGCTTCAGACCGCTGAACCGTTTTTGGGTTTCCTTCAACACTTTCACACACTTCTAATGAAGTGTAGAGTGATTATGGGGAAATAAGAGGGTCTATTTCAACAGGTGTTGGTCACAAATGTGAAGACAGAAATAACAATTTACATTTACAATTATACATGGCCTGTCATCAAAAATGTTTTGAAAATGAACTTAAAAACTGAAGTGTTAAATTTTACATGGACAGATATTCAAATGATGCAACGTAATTTGCTTTGTCCAAATTGCATCTGAGAAATGCACAAGGGAGGCAAAATGAAATGTTCCCTCTTCCGCATAAATAACCAATCATTATTAGAGGTGACCTTTCAAGCCAATTAGCTTTCACTGTTGCTTTAGAATGTGTTATCAAACCTGCTTGTAGAGAGGGATATAGCTGCAGGTTAACAACAGTTGAAAACACATTAATTCCACATTTTTGAAGGTTATCAAAACAAATGCAAGATTAACAGACAGGGCCAAATATAAATTAATAGAGCGGAGAACAAAGCCGAAAATGGATAAAATTGGCCCTCCATTTATGAATGAAAATTGATGGTTTAATCAATAATAATTTATATTATTGATACAGACTGCCACTGCTTTTATCCAAAACAACTTGTAAATGGTAACATTCAAAGAAGTTTTGGTAGGTAAGACCAGAGATAAGAGACAGTGAGACAGTAAAAGAAAATTTAAAAATATTTTCTTTCTAGGAAGAGTTGAAGTGCATTAACAGGATAAAGTCGAGTGCCTATGGAAGAGGGATTTATACTTGTTCGCTCAGGTAGGGCTGGAAAGATCATTGAACCAGTGAAGAATGGTAAAAATTCAGGAAAGTGATTTTGTGCCTCTTTGAGTTGGTACCATAAGGCGCCATTTGCTCACAGACCACTAACTTCAGAAGAGAAGTTAGATTTGCAGGAGAGGGTGGAAATAGAGTTGTGCTGAGCCAGTGGCTGTTTTATATGCAACCATCAGCGCCTCGAACTTCATGCGACTGGCAGCCAGTGAGGTGCAGCGTTCACTCCCTCGGGTTCATTGAGAACCAAACATGCCAGATTTGAAAGATTTGAAAACTGTAAGCATGCAATCAGTTTACTGTGTTTAAAGTTGAGTGGAGCTCTAACTCGATAGCTAAACTGATCTTGTGGAAACTGTCAATTTGAAATTGTGTGAGTGCAAAACAGTAGATCTCATCAAGGTTTACTGGATGTGTGTGTGTTGTGTGTGTCCAAATCGCCCAGCCTCTAAAAATAATGCAGGAACTGTCGGGAATGTGACACACAGATGTAATGACTGCAGGAGCTTAACAGCGGATCAACACCACACAGACACACACACTTACACACCCTATAAAAACACTCTCTCAATAAACCCAAACTTGTTGACAACTGCTGTCGTGTTCATACATACACACAAAACCTTAAAGTGTGATGATGACCACAACATACACATAACATGTTACACACACACTGCACTTAAGTTTTATTAAACGTAATGACAGTGGTAACTTTTGTACGTCTGTGGTGGATGTGGTGTTGCATTTGCATGTGTGTGCATTTTTTGTGTGTGTTTTCACTGTTGGGGGTAATGACTATCTGCTCATGTGGGCCAGTTAATTTTAGATGTCTCTTTCTGCTCATAAGTTTAACTACACTCTCTCTCTCTCTCTCTCTCTCGTCGTGTCAGTGCATATGTAGGAATTTGTCACTGTAAGTGTTAAATTAATTCATGAGGCGTCAGTGATTTCCAGACTAGACGGTCATTCGATCACATGTAATCTGCTAAACATGAAAGAAGTATTATCTCAGACGTTTTGGCATATCACATTAAGTTAATTTTCTTTTTTGGAGTTTGAGCAGCAAAATAAAAAACACCACATTAAATCCAATGTTTACGAACCATATCCAAACCACAACCATATGTTTAAATTCTGATTAAAATCAGATATTTTGGAATGTGTCTCAGTCCGAACTGTCAAATTGCATTTAAAGTTTTTTTGTCATTTGGGATTGGATGTGTATGTAATGTCTCACAAAGTGTGGAATATCGTCTGGGGCTGTGTCTGAATACACACGTTTTTGCTCACTCGCCTCTTATATAATGAACTATTTAACATTTACTGTGTAGTGAATAGTGAATGAGTAAAGATGTCAGCGGTTTAAATTCCTCAGTTGTGTATGTTCTCTCTTGAGTTCAGCACTGCAGTGAGATGTCATGATGGACATGAGAAAAGGCAAAATGACCAGTTTTCCAGAGCTGTCTTCCCACACTGACAGCTACTCTCAGATGTTGTGGGAGAAAGTCATTTGGCGTCATTCTGATGGTGAACAAACGGATCACATTTCATCACTTGCAAAATGACAGTGTGGACAGTCAGTACTGGATATCAGATTTGTAAACTGGATTAGTCTGCAGTGTGAACAAAGACATATGGGTGCAGCTGTGGTTCTTATGTGGTTTTTGCTTCAGGACCCAAATTTCATATTGGAACCAAGTATTGGAATGATGTAGTACCAGAATTTTACAAAAATGTTTTTAATAAACTTCCATAAACTGCATAAACACAAAATATGCAAAATTATTGACTGTTGGGTGTAGTTTTGTACATGGTTCTTAAGGATCATGGTTTGTCACGGTTCCTATCCAGGTTGGCATCCATCTTATTTGATTAGTTGTTTCAAATGATGGATGAGAATGAACTTTCTATTGTTAGTTTAGTTTTATTATTCATATTTAAAATGGTTTGTTTTGCCTGCTGCCAGTGACCCCATCAGAACAGACCTGTGATTTTATGACCGCTGTGTGTGTGTTTCTGTGTTAGCAGACATGTAGAGGGAGATACTGAGAAGTAATTTATATTAAGCTCAATGTTGTGTCTAAAAGTATGCATGGATATGATTTTTCTTTGATTTGATGTCATAATACTCTCCACCATGCTGTCTAGCCGCTCTGTTGATATGGGTGTGGTAAGACAAATATTTGTGTTTGACAGACAGCGCTGACCGAGTGTTTATTGAAGTTTATGTCTGATGGACAGAAGTGGAAAATAAGCAATTCGCCAACTATGAATAATCTCTTGGAGCAAGTGTAGACTACAGCAGCGTGTGCGTGTGTGTGACATACATTACTGGTCTGCTGTGATTGTGGATGGTATCTTTTGCCATTCTGACGCACTAAAGCTAGCACACTTTAACAGACAGTCTTTATCTGTGTATCCCGAGGACACAAACACACTGACAGTCTTCCTCTCGCTCTATAAACGCATGACTGAGGGCCATGTTTTAAGAAGGAGATGAAAAATCAGACAGAGAAAGAGAGGAGTATAAAAGACAAGTAAAAGAACAGCTGAAGTAAAAGCCAATTTGCCTTCTAGCTTTTAAAGGGTTTTTAAGATGTTCAGCTTTCAGTCTATATAGGGCATGAAGGAACCTTGACCTGCTAAATCACACACACACACGGCAGTTTATTTCATGGTTGGGACTTTTTACTGACTTGTTTTTATACTGAACTAATGATTTTTAGTATCTCCTAACCCTGACACAAAACCTAACCCTAACAGTAAACTTGTAACATTTTTTGATATTCATTTAAACATTATTTAGCATGTTTAAACATTACTTAGTATGCTTAGTATGTAAAGCCACAATATGTAATATTTATGTATTAAAGTATCCAAAAATCATTTGCACAGTGTTATGTATTTTGTGCAATTGTGTACTTACATTTTGATAAATGTGTCCAAGTATTTGTAAATCTAGAAAAATTCACAATGTAAATAGTGTCAAAATTAAGTCATATGTCTAATAATCAGAAAATCATAGCTTTTACAAGACCATCTTCCCTCTCTGTCTGTCCATTAAAAATCATGGACAGATCAACAAATATTGCTTCCAATTCTCTCCCTCTCTCTCTCTCTCTCTCTCTCTCTCTGAGTGTGTGATCTATTAAGATAGTCAGACAGAGGGTTGACAGATACACAAAGGCTTCTGCAGTTCTATTGTGGTGGCAGCCTCACCATACAGTATGATCATTGTGTTAGGCCTGCGGGTGGACTGTGTGTGTGCATGTGTGATCATGCGACTTACACACTGCTTTGTTCAGAGTGGGCAGATTATGCTGGTATGACATTGATACATTGAGACATCCAGTGAGATTTTATTGCATTCAAAATGTGTTTGTGTGTGTGTGTGCATTTGTGTGTGTGAGCACACGGGTGGATGTGTAAGGATTTTTGAGAGTCACTTATCACACAGGTGAGTAATAATGCCAAAACACACTTCATACAGACACTTGCCAACCTCATTCAAGGAAAAATGTAGCTATTTTATGAGGTAGTGATTTTGTATGAATTTGTATGATGTGAATCATACAAATTCATACAAAATACCCTTAAACTTAACCACCACTGGAGTGGAATTAGCCATCAATTTGCTAAACTGTAAAACAATTATGAATTGCCATGAGATTATGGCGATACTTGCACATACACAATGGAACATATACATAAACTGGCACATACTTGTGCTGACACACTCTGTATTTTAAAACAGATGCTCTGTACCTTTTAAAAACTGTAAAGTCTTTAAACAAACACAAACATCTTTTTGTTTTACTTGAGAAGATTTGTCTGGTGAAAACACAACAGTTTTCATGTGTGTGTTTGCTTATATAGATGTGTTATAGGGTGTATGCAAGTATGTGTGAATGTTTGTGTGTTTTGGTTCGAGTGTATATTGAATTCTTGTCTTTGTGCTCTGTTGCTGTCATGGTAACCTGTTTTCAGGGAGTACGGTGGTCCATAGGAATCAAATGAGGCGTGAATAATTTATCTTTTAATGATTTCATTCACATCAATAGCATTGACTTTAATAAACCTCCTGCCATGACTGGAGTGTGTATGTGTGTGTGTTTGTGTGTGTTCCCCCATATGATGCATATAAAAGTAAACAAACTCCTTAAGTGTAAGTGTTTATGCTTTTAATTTTAAATGTTGTAAAGTTAGGGGATTTCCCATAGCAGGTTAGTATGTCTGCATGCGTGTATGTGTGTGTGTGTTTGGGTGGGTTTGAGTGTGTTTATGCATATGTGTTTGCACTAAAGGATTTACATTACTCTTTTAAAATTGTATGAATTATGGAGTGGAACATTATCATTCAAAGAAAATCAAACAGACAGACAGATACACACACACACACTTGCACATAGTTCATGGTAATTTGATCCCACAGTCTACAGGTTTCTCTGTTGAAGTTTGTTATTATAATTTAAAATGTCTGACATTCACCAGTCATGCCTCTTTAGCGTGTTTGTGTGTGTGTGTGTGTGTGTGTGTGTGTGTGGATGTGTGTCTATACCTGCCTAGATATGTTTTCACCAATATAAAACTGAAAACTTTACAATAGTTTATTGGACATGGTAGTATTATTGTCAGGGTATTCTTTAAAGTGTATTGAACTACTTTGTAAATAATGCAGTACATTACAATGTAATCATTTACTACATGTGCACACAAGCTGCATAATATTACCTTATGATATCATTACTATATCATGGTAGCATTTTATTGGTGTGTTTGGTCTGGCTTTTAAACTCATATATGTAAAATCTCCTTAATGTGTGTGTGTGTGCATGCATCTGAAATTGCAATAAGAAAATCCCATGACAAAAATTTAACCACAAAGCAGTCAGGAAAAATGAGCATCCGAGATAGAAAGTGTATTTCAAAAATATAAAACACAGAAAACCATTCAAAAATCGTTGAATTCATTCAAATGAGGCAGTAAATCAGCATGTTTACGATTCCCTAAAGTGCCCATATGTGGTTTAAACATGAGTAATGCTGCGTGATACAGCAGCACTTTCCTGCAATGGTTTATGGGTTGGTCAGGCGTTAACAGAACCTTCCATTAGTCTTCAAACAAAATCTCCCTCCAACCATGAGTATTTGTTCCTGATGAACTCATTTGTGAGTGGAACTATGGGAAAGGTCACAGAGAGTAGGGAGATGATAATGTTGACGGTGTTTCATATGTAATGTAATCAGATATGTAAAGCTCACATCTTAACAGCTGCCCTGGGCTGTGTTTTATTGATTGGTTTATGGTGGTTTGGGCAGAGGGAAACTTCTGGTAAGGCTGACTCGCAACCTGCTATTACAAATGCGAGGCACACACGCATACATGCAATTGCGCTCACGGTCGCACACAAACTGCGGTGATCGTTAAGCAGTAAATTACAGAAGGAAATCCTCGACGGCTGTATGTAATTCCTGCTGGCAGGGTGAGTGTGACTGGAAAACCACACCATTCTCTCTCTGTCTCTTTTTCTCTTTATCCTTCTCTGTTCTCTATAAGAGTTTCTATCTTATCTATATATTGTAATTGTAGATGCAGACTTGTAGATGAGAATCTGAAGGTCATACGTGGATTTTACTTTTACATTTTGGAAAGATCATTTTTAAAGTAAATGTAATTTTTTTTAATTTTCTTTAAATTGTCCTGTGTCATGCAAGATGACACGAATAAAAGTATAACATTTCAAACTAAAATGGCTGCTCTCCTTGTTGCCAAGGTTATGACCTCCTATCATTAGCATTTAAAAGTAAAGAATATAAATAAATAGTCTCTGTTATATAAGCTTGATGCACATAACAGTTGACTAATCAATTGTATCAAGCATGAGTAAGTAACAAATTATGTGTATTAAACGGAAGTTGAACTTACCAACTTTTAAACTCAAATGATGTCACTTCCTCTTAATTGTTCAGACAGATTACTATAATAGTGCTGTAAGTAAATTTTTGTGCTATTTAAACATTTATGTTTTCTTAAAAATATAAAAAGGAAAAGACAAAGTTTATTGAAAAGGTTTTTGTATGGGTTAAGTTTAAGGGTAGGGTGAGGGTTAGGGGAAAGAATATACAGTTTGTACAGTATAAAAATCATTATGTCTATGGAAAGTCCCCACAAAGCATAGCAACCAAATGTGTGTGTGTGTTTGAGAAACTGTACCTTAAAGCTCCAAAATCAACAGCACCGACAGACACATCCTTAAAGTGAACCGCTAAAGAAATGTGGGCTTAACCATGTGTGGGTGTGTGTGTGTTTGAGTGAGTGTGGACAGGACAGATGGACTCAAGCAGCTGTGTGTGTTGCCATTGGTTGTGACTGAAGTTTGCGGGTGTGTGAAAGACAACATTGAGGCCTCGTCTGTATTTGAACAGGAATATTTCAGTTTGACTCACCCACACACACACTGTCTGCTGGAATCTATGGCAAATAGCTACGAGACTCGAAACATCTTGAAAAGATTTAAAGAGAGAGAGAGAGAAAGAGAGAAAGTAGAGGGGAAACAGAGTTATCGCCTGTCTTTCATCTTTAAGTGTCTCAATTGTTTCGATCTGTGAGAGAGAATGAGACAGACAGACAGACATACAGACAGACAGAGAGCAAAAGAGTTAAGGAGAATGAATCACAGGGAGAGACAGACAGAGTGAAAACAAGTGGTTGTGGGAAACTTAGTGGTTGTCTGTATACACCCATACTGGCAGAATCAGATCTAAACACAAACACACACTGCCTTCCTTACCCTGAACTCATAGCCCTCTATGTCAGGCATTATGAATCTATCCTCAGTCACTGATCCCTTGATTTATCCTATTTTATTACCAAACCATTAAATATATGAAACAACAGAAGTCAGTGGCACGTCCTCATTAAGACATCAAAGTAAACGTGTGAGTATGTTCATGTGTACCTCTGTGAAGGAGGGCAGTCTGTGCCCTCAGAAACAGGCTTATAAGACGAGTGCTGAATGCCTCCGGTTCATAAACACCTCGCTAATGAGTCTCTCAGGGGAAAGCAAATGATTGGCGCTCATTTCTCCACAGATCCCGCTAACACCTGCTAATGTGTGTGTGGGTGTGTGTGTGTAGATGACATTTTCATGGATGACAGGTGGTCTCCCCAACACCACTGGATGTTGAGAGAGAGGGACTGTGACTCACACGTTCACGCTCATAGAGTACTAATCCATTTTCAGTGTTGCTTATCAATGTGTCTCAGCTGTTGCTGGAGTCAAACTATCTTCTAGCAAGAGGAACCAACTCAACTTCAGCTGTGACCACAATCCAGCTTGTGTGTGTTAGTGGTCTACCAACATGGCTTTCTTGTCGGCTAATACCGATGCTGATAACCGAAGAGCAGTGTTGCTGGTGGTCCTGCCTACTTTTTTCTCATTTTTATGCTGATTTTGGGGTGAAGTCTGTGGTATTTAAATATAGTGTGTCACTGGTTGCTGAAAAGTAATATACTTTTATTGGAAGCTTTAATTGGTCGCATTAACCAAAATAATTAATAAACGTAAAGCACGGGGCAGGGAACGTGTTGAACTTTGTAAATGATGGCTGTTTAAAAATTTATTTAAAATTTAACAGTTGCAATATTGTACATGTGGGTGTATTTTGGAACTGACATAAGGAAACTAACAAATCTGTTAATTGGAAACTCAAAATGGCCTCAGAAGACCAATATAGCTGTCAATCACTAATGTAAACTTGGAAGAAGAAGTACATACAATGGGAAGGGAAGGTTCACAAATGCAGAATTCATTAACTTAGGGTCACACTAGGCAGAAACACAGTGGCAGCTGGTCTGAGAAGTCCCATATCTGAGGCTGTTTCACCTTTGGCTCAAACTTCAAACTTCACCACAGCTGCGTGAAATGACCGTTTCTGATACTGTTCAAGCAAATCCAAACACTTCCAGCTCTGATGTTTGTGTGCTTGTGTGTTTATCGTATCGCGTTGGTTAGATAACATTGTTTTTGGTTCGTCATACTGACATTTGCTATCAGAGACTCAAGGATGTGGTAGAATCACCCTCTGTCTGTTTCCTATTCTTCCTGTCTGGTCTTGCTGAGCACTGTGTGGTGTCTCTAAGACTCAATAGATTCTTAATAGCAGGGATGCAGCAAACATTACAACTGATTCAAACTTGTATTGTAGTTTTGCAGAAATTGTTGTTTTAGGAAATTCAAGGTTTGCCCCTTCTTTTCTACCTTATTGGGAGACTATCATTTATTTATTCCATTTGGCTTGGTCGCAGTGCAAAGCATAAAATAACCCTATAAAACAACAACTTTAAATTGGTCACAGTGCAAAGCATAAAATAACCATATAAAACAACAACTTTAAGACCAAGCAGAAATGCATGCCAATCATTTGCGTCAGCAGCAGGACCGTTGCTTAATGTCTGGGACAAAATGTTAATGGTTCTGGTACATAATAGTACTATGGTTTAGTTACCATACTATGGATACTGTAATATTTCTACAGCGTTAAAGTACATAAGTAAAGCTTAACTAAAACACTGTGCAGGGCAAACACACTGCAGCGAAGAGCAGTTTTGTTTATTATATCCAATTTATACCTAACCTGCATGTCTTTGGACTGTGTGCAAAATCCAGAGCACCCACACTGACACAGGAGAACACACATGCTCCAAAAAAGGTCACTTGGCTCAGCCTAAATTGTAAAAAAAATAAAGAACTGTACACATGCAGAAATTGTAAAAATGCAGTTTTAGGTTAGGATTAGAGTGTGGGTTAGGTTATGTTGTTTCTAACTAGCTGTGTATGAAAACAGAAGTCTATGGAATGTCCCTATTTAGATAGATAAGTAAACTGTGATTAATTGCCGATGCTGATAAGATTGCACTGCCCCCTAGTGGCTATAAATGTAACCCATCACTGAAGCTGCATCTAGAAAAGTGTGTGTGTTTGTGTGTGAGTGAAGAGCTTTGCTATTGTAAATAGCTGTCGATCTCTTTGGCACTTTTCACTTTAAACCCTGCTGCTCTGCGATTGGTGCTGTCATCTGCCACTCATTAAAGTGACAGGCATCTAGATGAATAGAGCCCGCCAAACCGTTTAACAGACAGACAATCTATCTCTGTCTGCCCCTCCACAACACGCACACACAGAGTTGATCTGTTATGGCCAGTGTCTGGTTTTTGGAGTCTCAGTGTCTGTCTCGCATTATGATTGACAGCTGAGGAATCTGACTGACAGGTCTGGCTGGCTAAACTGGCTATTCATGATCTGTAAGGGTCCCGTAGTGTGTGTGTGTGTGTCTGTAAACGAGAGGGTTGTCTTTGAGGGCCTGCTTTGCGTGAGGGAAGCCACTTCATTAAAAACACCCCCTACTGAGACAAACACATAGGAACCCACATGCATGCACACACTCCATGGGTGCAAAGGTCAACCTTTGGGAACCCCCTGAATGGAGAGCTGGTCATGTGACAACCGCTTAAATTCTGATCATGTGACCTCTTGAAAACCTCTAAGCATTTCGGCAATGGCAATTATTATAATTGATATTCATTTAAACGAATAAGTGAATTGATGGTAATAATTCCTGCAGGTGGACCGGCGATAACAGAGAGTGTAAAGAATCGATTAGTTTGGTTTGACTTATATCTGCGTTTTATTGTGTTGCAAGAGGTTTTTTCTTCCCTCAGCAGGAGAAAATAAAAGAGTGAGCAGGAAGACAGAAAGTGAAAGATGGAAAGTGGCATAAAAGCAGGGGATTAAGTCTCTGTTAGTTTTTGTTCATTTATTGAAAAGAGGAAAAGAGAGAATTAAGCACTTCCTCTAAAGGTGCTTAGGGGTCATCATTCAACCCTCTCTTTCTCTCTGTCTTTTCTTCTCTGGTTTCTTTCTCTCCCCTTGATGCCCTCCTGGGTGTTCCACTCTGTGCTGCCACAGAAATTGTGTGTGTGTGTGAGTGTGTGAGTTCTCTCTAGATGTCTAGGCTCCCGCCATGTCTTTGTGTTTGTTTGTGTGTGTGGTGAACGTTGTGTGTGTATGTGGATGCTTTATTTCAATTTGTTGTTATGTTAAACTGTGAAACGTTTTTAATTGTTTGATTTAAGAGTTTGTCTGAGTCTGAGTTTGTTTCCCTCTCATCTGTATGACAGCTGGAATGTTTGCACTGTAATGTAGAAGTATTTTGATCTAATAAATGCACATGCAGACTGGCGTCATCTTGTACAGATGCAGATGAATCTGATTAAATACAATTCCCATTCAGTCCACGTTCACCTCACCTCAGGATGACATATTTACAGAGGGATGAAGATTTACCCAGGCTGTTTAAATGTCTGCTCCGATGCTTAAAAACTGGGACTTCAGTTAGAATGGTTAGGCTCACCATGATTGCTTGATCAAACAGGTTTCCTGAACATTCCCTCATCTGTCATTGGTCAGACAAACACGTAGTCCCACCCTAAACTCAACCCATTGGTTGAGCCAGTGTTGCTATGTCGGCTGGTTGTGATGCTCAGACAAACAGAGAAATATTTTTAAAACACCATAAAGCCACAGCGTTTAGACTTTCTCAGGGAATTAACTTACGAATTGATTGTTTTTCTGTCTGTATATTAAGCTAGAGTGGAAGAAAATACAAATTACACACAGCTGAAATTTCGCTCTCATTTAGTTTTTTCTCTTGAAACGTTCTTATTCTTTTGTTTATTTATTAGCCACTAACAGAGTCTGCATATGCTGTAATACTGATGACTACATGTGTGTATGTGTGTTCCTGTGTGTGATTCACACAAAGCTATTATGTGAAGATTTAACACTGGAAGATCTTGATAAAGTGCAGTTATATTTTCCCTTAGTTTTTTCCAGCATAATGTCTTTGTTTTTTCTTTTTTTCTCAATACCCATTTATTTTTAAGAAAAGTTAAGTCCATGCTGATACACATCTACAATTTTCATTTCTTCTTTGATGGCTAATGTTTCCTGTCTCTGTATTTTGCAGCGATCTAAGTGAAAATCAAATCCAGGGGATTCCCAGAAAAGCCTTCAGAGGAGCTACTGAAATCAAAAATCTGTGAGTCTTCTGTATGTATGTGTGAAATAAAAAGGGGAATAGGCACAAATGTTTAATGATTGGGTGATTTAATGAGATGCCCACACTAACTGACCGTTCTGATGCACTCACACACACACACAGACTGACACATGGGGGAGTGGGCTATCCAGGTAGATGTTAGGGAGAAGAGCCATATACACCAGTTGAAGCGGCTGAGAAAGGAAGAACAGTGATGGGGGAGAAAGAGAGAGTAAGAGAGATTACCACGGCACAGAAGATGAGTGAAAGAACAAAGAGAAAGTAGGATATGTGTTGCTTATCAGAGGATCAGCAGTATTTGGGAGAGTGTATTATTCTATTAGTCGCATGATTATTGAACAGCAACCAGAAGAACTGGCAACAGGAAGACATAATTTTAAAAATCATACATTATTTCTGTCTCTTTTCTCTCTCAGGCAGTTGGACTATAATCAGATTTCCTGCATTGAAGACGGAGCGTTCCGAGCTCTGCGGGACTTAGAAGTACTGTAAGTGCAATGTGTGTGTGTGTATCTGTACTTGTATGATTGTGTTTATTTGAATTAAATTCACTGCAAAGATCCTTTTCAAATTTCAAAGTCTTGTTTGATGTGGGTCAAGGCTGGGCTGCACTGGTTTTTGGGATTATTCCAAAAAGTTTTTTATACAGAAATTGATATAACTATATAACATATTAATGATAACCTGGTATGGATTTCTCTGTTTGTAGAGTGCATACTTTGGGTTTGCCTGTTAAGAAGCGCATGCCTGCAGGATGTGCTGATAGATTGTATAAAATATGTATCTTCTTTTTAAAGTGGGATTAGTGCTGTAATCCTATTAGAAAGAATGGAATCAAGACAGATAAATGAGATTGTGTCAGATTATTTTATTAGGATCATTTTGATCCTTTGTCACAGATGGACAGAAGAGGGTTTAGGAGATAAAATCTCTGTATCAAATAGCAGATGTGCATCAACAAAGTGGTTCACACACACACCCAGACACACTGTATACTGCAAGAAAAATGCCACAGCAACTACATATAATTGGATTAAATTGTAATTTTAAACATTTTTAACTCTTATCTCTGTATTTATTTACATGTCCTTCCAAATCTTATATACTTTTGTTCTAGTGTAGAACACATAAGGTGATGTTTAACAGAATGTCTAAGTTGCTCTTTTCAATTCATTGCAAGTGGATAGGAACTAAACACAGCCATGTTCACAATTCACTATTCATTTTTCATAGTAATACGCAGCATGGGAATTCTGCTAAATAGCTAATTTTCTAATCATCACAAAGGAGAAAGGAGAAATTAAATGTGTTTGCAAATTAGATTAATGTTCATGTATGTTTCTTTGTTTTGTTTCACAGCACACTGAACAACAACAATATCTCTCGCCTGTCAGTGGCCAGTTTTAACCACATGCCCAAGCTCAGGACATTGTGAGTACCCCACCCCCCACCACATACACACATATACACACTGAAATTGCATTAAACCAGTCCTGTCATTGGCATCACATCCAGCACTTATCATGCTGGCCCCTTAATAAGAGTCATTATGGGGTAATTACTTATAATAACCACATTAATATGCATGTTACATTAGCATACATTTTACAGATTAGAGTCCTTTGTGTGTGATCATGACTTAATCCCATTTATGTGACAACCTAAGCGGCTAATTGCTATATCGATATTCTGGCCCTGGTTGAATAAATGTCAGCAATAAGCGACAATAGAGGCAGTGAAGAGCAACAGGGCAGGGACAGGATGCTGGGAAGAGATATAACATGAGCAGCCCATGTTTTCTTTCGCTTTGTTTATTTTTAGTTATGTATGTAGTAAATGTACAAAAGCAATTTCGCTATCGCATGTGATTTAAATGTGAGACAATCGCACAATTACAATCGCACAATCACCATTTAGAACAACAAGACATTCGCAAGCGTGGTATTGCTTTAATAAGCTAGTTTTGCTTATTTTTGCTTCTCCAACAAATTTTTTTTTTTAAATGTCAAAGCATTGTGAAGCTCTGTGTGTCTGAGTAACTAACGCTTTGAATACAGACAACATGGTCGTTGAAGGGACTGTTTTGAAAAGATAAAGCATTGAGATTTTGTGGCATTAATCTTGTTAAGAAAGAAAGAAAAGCAGAAAGAATCTTGTTAAGATTAAAAGAGAAAGAGAAACTCCTAAAGGAGCTGACAACACGAAAATGCTATTTAACAGAGAAATTACTCTGTGTGTGTCTTTGCTGGTTTACTGCCTTGTCGGCAAGTACAGGACATTAATGGACATGAAATGCCGGGATGCAAAAATCAATAAGCGCAAATTCACTCGCACACAAACACGCAGGTTTTATCAATATTTTAGCGTAGACTGCTAGTGGCCATTTAAATGATTATTTCTCCTCTTCTCCCCCTCCATCTCTCTAGTCGCCTGCACTCTAATAATCTGCTATGTGATTGTCATGTTGCTTGGCTCTCTGATTGGCTGAGACAGAGGCCCCGCCTTGGCCTTTACACACAATGTATGGCCCCACCTTCTCTGAGGGGCCACAACATTGCTGAGGTTCAAAAGAAAGAGTTTATCTGTACAGGTGAGTTCGTTTATAAGGTTTGTTTATGGGATATAAAGTCTTATGTGAGAGAATTTAGTTGTCAAAGCTTTCATATTCTGTCCATTATGGGTTGTTTCTTTCTTTACTCATGCTTTACTCAAGACTTCAATGAAGGCAAGTTATTTGTGCAGAAATAACACCGGAAAAAGTTTCTTTAAATTGCATTTTGTTTCCTTGATGCAATATGCAAACCAAGACATTGTTTTTACACAACTTTTTGTTTGAGAGAGTTTTTCATTTTAAACTCAACCTTCCTCTGCACAGCACATCTCTTACTCTCCTGTCATTTATGTGTGTTTGTGTGTGTGTTGCAGGGCCCCAGTCTCACTCGTCCTGTAGTGTATTGCAGTGCCCTGAGCTGTGCACCTGCAGTAATAACATAGTGGACTGTCGAGGGAAAGGGCTGACTGAGATACCCACCAGCCTGCCAGAGACCATCACCGAGATGTGAGTGAGGAGCAGACACACACACACACACACACACACAAACACACACAACACTTGTATGTTTACTTAGCTTTCTCATTAAAGACATACTGTCCTCAAAAGGTTTGTCAAACTTAGCTGACTTTCATTAAAACCCCTCTTTTGATATTTGACATTTTAGAAGTGCTTAATGACATTGCAAACTCTCATTATGTAGCCATTTTTCTTCTTCTTTGGAAAGGATGTGTTCAAAGTAATAGCTTGGTCAAAAACACAAACACATACACGTCACCACCAGTCACCATATCTTAACACCCTTGTAGCCAATCAGCATCAGGGGGTACATCAGGAGTTCGTTATTGTGTGTGTTGCATAGTGTATTTGTTACTTTGAGAGCAGAGCAATGAGGGGAAAGTGTTTGTTTGGGTTTGGGTTAAATCGGTTTTATCTTGTTTTTTTAGAAATCGCCTCATGCACATTTATAGACTTCTGTCTATAAATCATCTGTTAAGCTTAGTGTAATGGTGGACTTGTTTACTAAACCTGGCACTGATTTTTGCCTCCGTTTTAACAGATGTAGCTTCCACGTTCGCATATACACACACAGACACAGTGTGTGTCATATCTGTATCAAATATTTTAACTATGGAGGTCATGCAGAAGTCATGCACATTAATTCAGTGTGGAAATGGATTTATTTTATCAATGGCATCTCATCTTAGGGCCAGCTTCTTGCCAACGGAGCATGGATTGAGACGCCGTGTCTTTTAACTGTTATGCCTCTGTGCCAGGGTCATTGTCTATCTTTTTCTTCTCTCTTTTCTGCATCTGTCATTCCTTCATTTTTCTTCCTTAGCTGCGTGCAGGGCTTTGGCAGATGAGTCGGATTATCTCATTTGGCTCTGGCTGAATGAAATGTGTGTGTATGTGTGTGTTCATCCACCTATGTGAGGGTCTGATTTTCATGCTATGTCAACTTTGGAAAGCTTATCTAATTTATGACATGTTTACTGTCAGAGAGAAGAAGAGATATATAGAGAGAGTGACAGGGAGGTAAGAGACATTAGTTATAAATAAGCATTGATATTTGTTGATTACTGTGGTGTGAAATGGATAATAATTATGCTTATTGATCCAATATTGCTGTCTTTTCCCAGATGAATAAACTGCAGCGGATGTTGATTTACATTTTAAATACCCAGTTTATTATGCAAGACCACTAAATGTAAGCTGGTTGATTGGTTGATTGACATAACAACTATGACTCCCATGTCAAGTTCAGGGTGGAACTGAACTGTTTGTCCAATCTGTTTGTCCAACCAATGGCAGATAGAGGGAGTGTTATGGAAACTTATTTGACGATTATTATTTTTGCAATTCTGTTTGATGTTAGTGTCACAAAAAATATGTAAATTTATTTGTTTTATTTTATGTATACTTGTTTGTTTTATGACAATTTTTAGTTAGTTCGTTTGTTGGTAATTACACTTTTCCCAGAACACAGATTTGTACCAGATTGAACAAAGACTAAAATAAATGCACACAAAAGACATTGGCACTTAGTCAAAATGGGACTACAGCAAACTCATAGTCCTAGATATTTATTTATATATACTGACATTTTCACATCTCACATTTTTGGATTTTCATAAACAGATATTAAACACAGTTAGACATTGTCCAAAATCACTCTCTATCACACTATTCTCATACTCTCTTCCAAAAATTTCTCAATAAATTCTCATCAGTGTCTAGAATTTTACAATTACCCTCACCTCTTTGCAATTTGGATTATATATAGCCTCAATTTGTTAATTTGGTTTATTCTCTCTCTGTTCACAGTCGACTGGAGCAGAACTCCATCAAGATAATCCCAGCAGGAGCCTTCTCACCTTACAAACGACTGCGAAGAATGTGAGTGTGCCTCCATGTGAGCACACATACATATTGTACACAAACGCATTTAAACCTCACCTCCCTATAATTTTCTGCTTTTTTCAGAGATTTAAGTAATAACCAAATAACTGAATTGGCGTCAGATTCCTTTCAAGGTCTACGATCTCTAAATTCTCTGTGAGTATATATATCTGTGTGTATATATCTTGCTTTTGCAATATGTGTGTGCGTGAGAAGAGGATGGAAGAGTTATATTAAGCTTCCATCATTCTTTCAATTATTAATGATCTGAGCTTTTAGAGAACAGAACAGGGTCTGAGTCAACCCAGCCTCCATTCAAACATATAAGACTGACGTCATTTCAATGGAACACCTTTAAAGAATGTTTACATATGGCTACGTGCTTAAAATAATGAAACATGCTAATTAAGCTCTTACTTGAATGCAAAAGGTATTTGTGTTGGACAGATTTTTCATTGTGCATGTATGTGACTGCATGTATCCTGCTATTCTGGCCTCTGTATTTTCTTTGGTTTACTTTACTGACCGGGTTCCAATGGGCCAGAACCTAGTGGGTGGAACAGTTCTCTCTCTTTGTCATTCCCTCCAGACCTGCCTCTTAGGAACACCAGCCAGCCATTTAACATCTCTCCTCCTGAAAAAATACACCCTCATCCAACTCAAGTGTAGCACAGCCAAACACACAAGTCCTGATATGACATCACAGCAATGAAATATCTCATATACAGCCCTGAAATGTATTTAAACATGGTAAAAGCTGCTATAAAGAGCAAGGATTTCTACACTGTAATTGAAAGCATTATCAAATCAGCCAAAATATTTCATAAACAAACACACAAGGGACCTGTGATGTGTAGAACTTTGTTTTCAATTCTGTGGAAATCTTCTGGGCTTACTGGAGAGTTCTGTGTGTGGAGATTTCACGTGGACCTGCTTTTATGTAGCATATTAACATATAGCCAAAGCCAAATGTAATTATCCATACTAATATAAACATGTCAAGAAATGTTTTAGCCCTGCGTGGATTAGTTGTTTCCCACTATCCCATGCCCATTTTTACAACAAGCTTAGATTTCATAGGGTAATGGACCATTCGAAAAATATAATGAATGTGAGCTGTAACTCATGTTATGTTTATCATACTGTAGGAAGAATATTGTTCTCATTTCTTCATGATTTTGCCATGTGAATCCGGTCCCACCTGGTTTCATTTGGGTTTAAATATGATTTGTCACTGATTGCCTTCAAATGACTTTAGGTGGTTCATCTTGTGCTCTGGTTCGAGGATCCATTTCTGATTAATGGTTTTGTATGTGTGGGTGGGTAATGAACATCTTTAATCTTTGGTATTATTAAATATTCCCTTGTGTCGCTGCCTTTCAGGGTTTTATATGGGAATAAAATCACGGAACTTCCCAAAGGCCTTTTTGATGGACTCTTCTCATTGCAGCTACTGTGAGTAATGCTCATTTTATGAATTTAGGCTTGAAGGGGTTGTGGAGGAACTGTATGTGTGTGTGTATGTGTGCCCACTATGAAGAGAGCACAGAATCCTCACTCATTCTCCTGCTGACAGACAGCACAGGTGGACACAAATTTACACACACACCACATACTGCCGCTGTGTATTTGTGTGTGTGTGTGAGGATTGTGTTTTAGGAAATGCATGTTAATCCAGGTATTTATGGGGGTTTAACTAGACTGTAAGCATTTGGTGCTACTACATAACAGCACACACATGCACTCAGACCATGTCAGAGTGAATAGATATGTTTCCACACAGTCGCAGAAACTCACACACAGTCATAAATTTTAGAACTAACAAATGTGAAAGACATCTTTGTTTATCAGTGCAACAATGAATGTTTATCCCAGTAACTTACAACACACATACACAGATTTGTTTCACTATTTAAGTAAGGACATCTCATAGACATCCATTTTTCATTTTCATACCAGGTTAATGATATTTCTCCTATCATATTTTGACTATCACACAAACCTATTGGTCCTAGTAAATTTAAAGTAAAACATGATTTGGCTATTTTATTAGCTTTTTTTACTAGTAAAAATCGTCTAATGTTCAATTTAGGTTGGTTTTTGACACATTTTACTGCATTGGTGACATTTTCAAAAATGTGGCTCTTGCAATTATTTACAAACTGTTCACACATTGTTTTATCGCTGTATAGGAGATGTGGTGCATAAATGTGTTGTTTATAAAAAAGCTGCTTTGTAAACAAAATATTATATTTATCCAGAAATATGTTTTCCCGTAAGGCACTGTTAATGAGTCTAGAGACCACAGGAATTATTTGTTTTAAAGGCTTGCTCGTTTGTTTGTTTTTCAATGTTAATTGTTTTTTGCACATGGCATTTATAATATCTCAATCTGAAATGCATGTTCAGATTTTTCTGTTTAGATTGGAGATTGATATGAAATGTCAAATCCGAATGTTTGTCCTTACAGGTTGCTAAACGCAAACAAGATCAATTGTTTGCGTGTAGATGCTTTTCAAGACCTGCAGAATCTGAATCTTCTGTCACTTTATGACAACAAACTCCAGACCATTGCAAAGGGAACATTCTCTTCTCTCCGAGCCATCCAGACACTGTGAGTTTTTCTAAGTAACAGGTAGCATTTATGAGAAAATGATTATGAAAGGTTACTACAGTGGTAAGTATAGGACAGCACTACTCAACATGCAGATATAATACTACAGTATACTTGTGGTGTAATTTTAAAAATCTTATAGCAAAACAAAAGCTAGATTAGTCATGATACTATATGTAAGAATGATTGCCATTCTGTTGTAAATTTTTATATGGCTGTCGATGTACAGATTTGGGTTAAATTGGATTAAATATTTTGGTTACATTACCAGCAAAAGAACTACTGAGACTGTTGTCCTAATATAATAATTAGGATTGTGGCCCTTAAGGAATAAAGGAACCCTGTGCTGTGGCTCCCACACTGCCCACAGTTAAATAACCCTTCTATAGATTGCAGGGCCAATATATGGTTATATATGGAACATTGTCATATTTCAGACTGGTCAGTAGGTCAGAAGTCACAATTTGGGAGTAGTCTGCCCCTTTAAATAATCTTCATTCCCATAAGTTTCTTAAACAGACCTACATTTAATTCTGTTTGTCAGCCATCTGGCTCAGAACCCCTTCATGTGCGATTGCCATTTGAAGTGGCTTGCTGACTATCTGCAAGACAATCCAATTGAGACCAGTGGCGCTCGATGCACCAGTCCCCGTCGCCTGGCCAACAAACGCATCGGGCAGATCAAAAGCAAAAAGTTCCGCTGTTCGGGTATGTACATGTATATACATAACTTATTTGTTGTTTGTGTGGTAAATGTACAGTTATTGGTTATTTGCTAAACTTCCTCAATCAGAGACACACACTGTGTCATTTGACCCGCTCTGCGGACCTCAAGAATGTCAATGGAAATGTTTGTGTGTGTGTGGTGGAGAGTGAAAACATCTTAGTCAGCTTTTACTTAAACAGGCCAACACATATAGAGTTCTAAGGGTCTCAGCATGAGTTATGTCCCCCATCTAAACAATTTTACAAATCTGAATGCTAATGTATGTGTGTGTGTGCAATATTAGTTTACTGTCTGTCAGTTAAGTATTGATCATTTTAGGGTTATAAATGAGCAGGATTCTCTGATCAATTTTCATATTCATTTATTGATCTACACACACATACATACATAGCTAAACACAAACTGTTCTCCTCTCAGTTTTGTGTATCTCTTTTTGTGTAGCTAAAGAACAATACTTTGTACCAGGTATGTCTAACTATTGAAGATTTTGTGTGTACTTCACAAAAGCTTTTGGACAAACATGCACACATTATGCAGATGCAATTATGGAATGCTGGACAACTTGCTTGAAGTACACAAGTGTGCTGTGTTGAGATACAGGGTTTAAGCTTTTTGACAGCACGTGTCATATATGAGATTGAGAGAATAATTCCTAACAGGTTTTACACTGAATACGTGTTAGGTGATCAAACAGACAATAGAAAATTAAGATTAAATCAGATGTTAATCTGTTGTTAGTGCAGTGTCTTGCTGTGTGCATGATCACAGATTGCATCTGGTGGCATGGGTCTGACACACAGGTGTTCCAGTGTCCACCAATGCGCGCATGTGTGTGAGTGTGACATACTTTGTCTCTCTCTTCCTTTCTCGCACACACACTCAGGGATTCATCATATCAATAAGTGTAAGTAACTGACATCACAGTAAACAAAGACCCCCCCCACCCAAATCAGTGAGATGTTACCCGGCAAGCCCCTCCTCCCGACCCCAGCCAATCACAGACAAGGAACCTAAATTTATGTGAAAAACACTAAATGTGCTTGTATGGTTTATTAAGCACATTGTGTGAGTTGAATGTGTATGTGTGTGTGTGTGTGTGTGTGCGTGCGTGTGTGTGTGTGTTCTAGAGTATAACTGCTGGTTTATGTGTTTATATACTGTATAACAGCTGCAATGTTCCTGCCACACTCTTTCTTTCTTTGTCTACTTCTCAACTCTCCTCTCTTTCTTTATCACTCTCTCCATCTGTTTTGACATTCCTAGTAGTTTAGTCCACCTAAATGAGGTAGTATCTCACCCTTTATCTCTTAACCTTTTGTGTTTCGTTTCTCTCCCTCTTTTCTTTCTGTGTCTTGTGGAGGAAATTCAGCGGGATTTTCCTTTGTGCTTGATCTAACCATGTGGTTGCAGACTCGGACTAATACATGGTTCTGTCAAGCACCATGGAAGGTCTTGCAGCATCTACAGCATGGCAAGCAACAAGAGACAACCTACGTGTGTGTGTGTGTGTGTTGTGTTTGTTTGTGTTTGATTATATTGATTTGCAGTTAAAAGTGTGCTGTCTTTGTCTGTGTGTGTGTATGCACAACACTCCAAAGTCATGGTTAGAATGCATGGCTTTGTGTGTTGTTATAGTAATAATGATGATGCGGATAGCCTGTTGCCATGGTGATATCTGAGTTTCCTCTGGTCTAGCAATTAACCTTTAATTAACCTTTAATGTTTCATGCCCAGTGATCATTTACCTTTAGCACTGTACCTATTGCCTAGACCTCATTAAGTCTCTCATTCATTCATTCATTCATTCATTCACTCTCTCTCTCTCTCTCGCTCCTTCTTGTCTATTTCGTGCTCCACCTTGTCTATTTATTTCATACACTCTCTCTTTGTCATTGTGTGGTGGATAATGCTCTGTGTGTGTGTGTTTATATGTGTGTGGTTTTGTGTATAGGTGTGGAAGACTACCGGTCTAAACTAGGTGGGGATTGCTTTGCTGACCTGGCCTGCCCAGAGAAGTGCCGCTGTGAAGGAACGACAGTGGATTGTTCTGGACAAAAATTCACAAAAATCCCAGATCACATACCTCAATATACAGCAGAACTGTGAGTTTGCCACATTTGAAACCAGTACACGTACACAGTAACACATATAATGAGACAGATTAATTGATCAAATAATTGACAATATGCTTGTTGTGTGTTTTTCCACACAGTCGCTTGAACAATAATGAATTTACAGTGCTGGAGGCTACAGGAATCTTTAAAAAACTTCCACAGCTACGCAAAATGTAAATTTCTTTCTACCCTCTTATCTGTTCTGTTTTTGTCATCATTTATTTTACTGGAAATGTTTAATGTGGCTGTTATCAGAGTTTCATTAATATCATGGCATTTTGTTGTATTCCATAGTAACCTAAGCAACAACAAGATCACTGACATTGAGGAGGGCACATTTGAGGGAGCCAGTGGTGTGAACGAACTCATACTGACCAGCAACCGTTTGGAGAGTGTCCACTACAGCATGCTAAAAGGCCTCGGCGGTCTGCGCACTCTGTGAGTATTCCATTATGAATATTGACTTATTATAAATGTCATATGAAGTTTTGTTGTGACAATGACAACAGACCCTACAACAGGTACTACACGTCTAGCCAAAATATAGCACTGATTTTACTCTCAGGTTGGTGGACATGACAATGTGTATGTCCTACACTTTGTCTCATTTGCAGGTTCTGGCTAGTTTAACTGATTGTGTGGTGATAACTGAGTTTGAGTTTAATAACTGAGTGTGTGTTTTGTGTAGGATGCTGAGGAGCAACAAGATAAGTTGTGTTAATAACAGCAGTTTTACTGGTCTGAGTTCTGTGAGGCTGCTGTCCCTCTATGACAACCTTATCACCTCCATGTCCCCGGGAGCCTTTGACACGCTGCACTCCCTCTCCACACTGTGAGTGCTCTCTCTCTCTCTCTCTCTCTCTCTCTCTCTCTCTCTCTCTCTCTCTTCTCTTGTATATGGTCTTATCCTTATACAAAATGTTGGTTTACAAAATACTTGCTAAATAAGTTTTCTTATGGAATCCTGCAGGAACTTGCTGGCCAATCCCTTTAACTGTAATTGTCATCTGGCTTGGTTGGGTGAATGGCTCCGTAAGAAGCGTATCGTCACGGGCAACCCACGCTGTCAAAGCCCCTACTTTCTTAAGGAGATCCCTATTCAAGATGTAGCCATACAAGACTTTGCCTGCGAGGACGGTATGGCTATGAGTGTGTGTGGGAGTGTTTTGTATGTACAGTATGTGTGTCTTTATGGTGGTAGAGATCTTGTCTGTAGTTACTAAAAGGGCTGTGATAATATCTGTTATGCTAACTTAAGCACAGCCCAGCGTTATCGTTCCTTTACACAAACTTAGGCACTCTTACAATAACAGTCGCCCTGTCTTCAGAATGAGAAACCTGTTTTCAGTAAATTAAAATTATTAACTTCTTGTAACGTAAACTAACAGTATTAACTTCTTGTAAATGAGAACATTAACGTTATCATCAATTTTGTGGGTGTGTTCAGGTAATGATGAAAATAGCTGTTCACCACAAGCACGCTGCCCTGCTGATTGCTCGTGTTTGGATACAGTGGTTCGCTGCAGTAATAAAGGATTAAAGGTTTTACCCAAGGGCATTCCTAAAGACGTTACAGAACTGTGAGTGCAAACAAACATGCTTGCAAACCGTGGTCACAAACCTCTTAGTAATTCCATAATAAATGGCCATTTTCTTATCTGATTCAGGAATAAACTTTTTTTTATAAATCCAGCAGCCTCCAACAACACATACTTCATGTCTAAAACAATACACCATTTTAAGCTTTTGAAGTTTCTCCCATTACACTGTTGATAATGTGCTATTTCCTCTGCGTTTGAGTAATAACTTGTTTGTCTTTTTCTGATAGCTATCTCGATGGCAACCAGTTCACGCAAGTCCCTCTGGAACTATCCAATTATAAACACCTCACTCTCATGTAAGTACAGCCTTCTCTGGAGTCATCCAATCACCAATGCTTCACAGCCACCAGCGCCCCGCCTCTTTAAAACCACCCAATCATAAAAGCCAAGCACCCTTTTAAAGGGACAAAGCTGCCCAGTACATATGGTGTTTTGATCTATTTTCTCATCCAGAGAATGCCAGAAAATCCATGTGTTTGTAGCTATACTTTGAATTATCTGTTGGCTTTTGCATTTGTTTCCGTCTTTTTCCCGTGAAAGCAAATATTTCCTCACCACCAAACTGTGCCAATGAATCAGACACTAATGAACTACAATCACTATACTCACGAATATGCATTTATTCATTGCATATGGCTATGCAGTGATTGCTTATTTAGCCTGGTCTAAAGTTTTATTCACAAAAAAGAATGCTCAAAGAGAATAAAAAGATCATATATACATTATAAGAATAAGTGTTGTTTTATTTTATTTTATTATTGTGAACGCAAATTAATCAGGCTTTTATATCAGAAAAGTCAAGGGCAAAGGCTAATGAATGCTTCTGTATGTTGTATTATGACTTTAAGCCTAACACATGACTATTATAGATGCTTTGTGTATGCTTTTTGTAGTTTTAAAGGTCACATGTATTGGTAGGTTCAGCTGTCCGAGTGCCTTTAACTTTAACCTGCTGCACAGTTTCTTATGCTATGCATTAATGTCATTTCTTGTAATTTGTGTCAGTTTGATTTAAACATTTCAATCTAGTGTAAATTCAATCTTTAAAAATGTTTTCTAATTCTAGTAAAACTGCACTAATCTCTAGTTATTTTACTGTGATGCAGTAAAACATCTAAGTTATACAATTAACTAATGAATTATGCTGCTCAGTGTTGTTATTGCCATGTTGGCTTAATGTTGGCTCTAAGTGTGATTTTTTTTGTGGCTCATAACACTCTGCCTTTGTGTGTGTGTGTGTGTGTGTGTGTGTGTTTTCTTGCAGTGATTTGAGTAATAACCAGATCAGCACATTGTCCAACCACAGCTTCAGTAACATGTCCGAGCTGCTCACCCTGTGAGTGTCAACATGATCTAAGGCTTTGGTTTGTGTGTCTGTGTGTGTGTTTGTGCAGACACTAGTGTGTGTGTGTGTTGCTGTGCATGAAGTGGGATGTACAGTATGAACGTTATGAATTGTATTGTATGTGAAATGTTATGATGTATATGCACTTACAGTATATGTATAGTATGTGTATAAATGTAGAGCATACATGCACCTGTTTTGTTTAGAGAAGGTAACAGTAACAACTTTAAATGACTTTGTAGTTCCTTAAATTATGATGACTTGTGTAGTGTGGTGCTAGAGTTTAAATCTTAGTATTATATCCTTTTATAAAGACTTTGATGACCTCAGTTTTGTTGCATTGAAAAGAGCTGCTTTAACATTTTCATAGTAACTCAGAAGTCATATGAGTTCAAGCAATGAGGGCGGGTAGATCATTTTCTAAGTATCTGCAGAAGGTGTACTCAAATTAGCAAATGTAGACATGAATGTGTGACTTCTGACACAGCACTTTAAACAAACAACAATAGCACAAACTAATTATCATAGATTACAAAAACAGCGTAGAGACTCAAAACCCAGTCAACTCCAAAATCAAACGGAGCACGAATTTAAATGGGCATGACGCTGTGTAAATGCGCATTTTTATGATCATCATAATATTGTTTTGTTTCATACCAGAATTTTAAGCTACAACAGATTGAGGTGTATTCCTGTAAAGGCTTTTGATGGTCTCAAATCTCTGCGTCTGTTGTGAGTACCTCACTGTGTGTGTGTTTGCTATTAGACTTTGATTTATGTGTTTTGGAGGCTCTTGGATTGCTTCATTTCTCTCTCGTCTCTCTGCAGGTCTCTCCATGGTAATGATATAGCTGTGATCCCAGATGGAGCTTTCAAAGATCTGTCATCTCTCTCTCACCTGTAAGTACCTCAAAATGAAGTCATACACACTAAGTCTCTCACACACACACACATTTATGAGTACACCAAATAGGTTTTGACAGCTGGATGTACTTTGGTTCTTTCTTTAAGTCTGTCACACACACACACACTAAAAACACTCTCATTGCCTGAACTAAGGGTTTCTGCAGCCACAGATTGGTTTAGTTCTTGGTCTCCCACGATGACCCTTTTTCATAATTCCCATGGATCAATTTCACAAGGGTAATTAAGACTGACAGCTGGGCAGAAGCTCTTTTTAGAAAAACTGTGCAAAAACGCTGTTGCCAAAAAACTGTTGTGTTTTGGTTTAACTTATATTATGCTGACCTTGCAACTTCCCCACAAACACAGCTCAATAAAGAACTAAATAATGATTTAGTTAAAAATTAAAAGATTTGAGTGAGGGTTAGGTTTTGGATAGGGGATAGAAACTATTAGAAAATTTGTTGTCTCAATATGAAAACAATGAAGTGTGTGTGTATTTTCTGTAGGGCTCTGGGAGCAAACCCCCTGTACTGTGATTGTAACATGCAGTGGCTCTCTGACTGGGTAAAGAGCGGCTACAAGGAACCTGGAATCGCGCGCTGCGGTGGTCCTGGAGAGATGACTGACAAACTACTGCTGACCACTCCCTCCAAGAAATTCACCTGCACAGGTACACCAACCTGTGTTCTTTATCTCATCATAGAGAGGGATAGCTTTAGCACTATGACAAACAGTAGTTGAAGTGCTCAGATGTTAATATTGAAAGTAATGGGATTTGATTGGTACATTTGTAGAGGTGCCGGGGCCTTGTGGTATTCCTGTGCCAGGTAAGTAAGCCAATCAGAGCCCAGTGTGAGTTTTAAACCCAGCCCCCTGTATTTGCCACTGGCCTCTGACCTTCTCTTGGGTTTAAAGTGACCTTTGACCTTGAATAGTTGACTGTGAGCCAACCTTGTGATGCCTTCCCTGCTCAGTCCTGTGTGTGTTTCTGTGTGTTTCAGAGTTTGTGAGGTTGTGTTTGTGTGTTTATTATAATTATATCTGTGTATGTAACAGCCTCTGTAACATGTCCTCTTTTTTTGACACAGGTCCAGTGGATCTGAGCATTTTGGCAAAATGTAATCCTTGTTTATCCAATCCCTGCAAGAACGACGGAACTTGCAGTAACCACCCTGTCGATTTTTACAGATGTACATGTCCATATGGTTTTAAGGTACGTATACATCCTTGCAGCTACCTAGCAACGTCCTAGCAACAACCTGAAACACCCTAACAAATGCATAGCATTACTCAGAAAATTATAACACTCTAACAGCCACTGAGAATTACTTTAATATGTTCAAATAATAAATTTATACTATATATTTGTAAATATTAATATTTGTATGTAACATAAGTGTATGTAACATAAATGTGTATTCATATAGGGTCAAGACTGCGAGGAACCGATTCATGCATGCATCAGTAACCCCTGCCAGAATGGGGGTACTTGCCACCTTAAGGATGGAGATGAAAACAATCATTGGTGAGAAAGATCATCATCATTATCCACATCAAAACTTTGCACTCCAACTTAAGCGCATGTGTGAAACAGATAGACAGAGAGATAATACTGTTTTAATGCCTTTATTAGTCTTCTTTATTGCATTCAGCTCCTGTTAAAAGCGGTCGAGTGACTTTAATTTGGTACATTAAGTAAATGCTTAGATTAGTGTGTGAGTGCGTGTGTCCCTTCTGCTCTGGTAATGAATATACTTTATGGACAGAGTGTGTCTAATCTGTCTTAATCAGACTGAAGTGTCTGAAACTGATCTGAGCTCACTCATGCACTTAATCAGCCAATCAGTCTCTCTGCGGACATCAGCAGACAGACATGCGTGTGTGCAGTAAGCTCGGGTTCAGCTGCACGGTCATCTGCACCGATCAATGCTAATGACTCCTTTGTGTTGGTGAATAAGAAGAGTTTAATTTGATAACTTCTGCTCATGACTATTAGATACTGTATTGTAATAAACACACACACACTGCATAAAATACTTTCATTTATCCTAGTTTAATACGCAGACAACCCTTAAGTAAGTCATTCGTAGGTCGACTTCCTGAAGAGTTTCAAAACATATTAAAATATTTAAACGTTTTTAAAACATCGTTCTGTTTTTTGTTTGGAGCCGTCCAACTATTTCTAGTTCAACCAACGGCCAGGAATTTGGCGAGACTACCTGTTTATATAAACAATGAAAGGGGTGGGAATGTTTGAGAAACCTGTTTGTTTCATCAGTGGTAGTTACTAAAGCAAACATTACTATTACTACAGTAAATTCAAATTCTAACAAGTTTACTGGCTCACGGTCAGGTTTCAGGGCTTGAACAAACCTCTGAATCTAAGTATTAAAGTTGGCACATAACTCATCCTGCAACTGTTATGAACTTGAATATTAACTCGATGCTTGTGGGGATGAGGTATGCTATTAGTTTTCTGAGTAATCAGAAATCCCATAGGCTAACTTTAGCAGAGTTTTCAAACTCTATACTTGTAGGACCCCAGCCATATCTTGACACGATGAGACTTATATGATAAGACTATAGTAGTGACATGTAGCAGGGTTCTTTGAGGACTCTGAGCAGAGTACATAGGTCCCTTGTGAGGTCCCTGGGGGCTTTAGCCATATCTAGTGATACTGTACTGTCATAGATACACTATACTTAAATTTGGGACATAAATTGCAATTTTTATGGGTGGGTCCCATCTTCCCTAGGCCCAGTGAATGAACTAAACCAGATTTTACATTACAGTTTGTAAAGTGTGTGTGTTTGTTAGCTTCTGTATATAATGCTGAATTCCACAATTATACGGTACAGCCTGATGAATACTGCTCATAATGTTTATCAGCTTTAATTTGAAGTATGCATTACAAAGGTTAATGTTGTGGCTATGTGTCTGTGTTTGCAGGTGCGTGTGTCCAGATGGATTTGAAGGTGATGAATGTGAGATAAATATTGATGACTGTGAAGATAACGACTGTGAGAATAACTCTACATGTGTGGATGGCATCAACAACTACACTTGTCTCTGCTCACCTGAATACACAGGTAATTCACCGTCACACTCGAAATACTCGAATGTCCTCTCTGTGCTTCATGCGTTTAACTGTCTGATGCTAACATGCTAACATGCTGCTTGAGCTTACATTGAGCTAACACGTCAAACACATCCTTTGTATTTCTGTTTTTCTGTCTTTCTCTTATCACATGATTCTTCTACTAGCTGCTAATAATAATGAGGTGGAGAAAGGTTAGTTCATGTTATCTTGCACTTCATCCTGCCATTGTTTGTCTCATGTACTCACTGTTTTGTGCTACCTTTCTGAAAAAATAACCAGCTCAAACCATCTTAAACTGACCAAGCTGGCACTTGGCTTGTTTACTCTATTTACAATCTGATCTCCCAGACTGACCAGCTAAAATATTCCCAAAACTCCTCTAAAACCAGCTAACAAATTTGCCTGGGAGACAAGCTAAGATCGATAGTCCAACTTGATGGTTTAAGCAGTTTTTCCTTCCAGAAGGGTAGTGTGTCCTCTAATGTCTGAAATGCTTGCTGCTTGCTGATGTCTGATACACATGTGCGTCAATACAAATAAGCAAGGTGTTTTTTGAGCTGGGACACAATAAAGGCACATTTTATCACTGTTTGTGTTTTGCTATTTTGTCATCCTCCCCTTTTTCTCTCTTTAAGATTCGGATAAGATTATGTTGACAATAGAGTGCATGCACAAACACACACCTAAAAATTTTATGGAAATCAGTTATGGATCCAAAAGAAATTGTTATTTGTACCAAATCAATACCAGTTTTTCTAAAGTATTGGTAGTACTTAATACAGACTCTGTTTGGTACCAGTGTGCTGTTTGACTGACAGGTGCTTTCTAATAAATGCTATCCATTCCTAAACAGTATCCCCTTCTGAAATGTTATCATGGCAACCCTAAATGTATATAATGTTTTCCCAAGGTAAACATTAATTTGATTATTTTTACCTCCACCCACTCTTTCAGTATGTTTATAATTGTGTGTGTGTGTGTGTTTGTAGGGGAGCTTTGTGAAGATAAACTGGATTTTTGTGCTCCAGACCTGAACATGTGTCAGCATGACTCCAAATGTATCCTGACTGCTAAGGGCTTTATGTAAGTCTGATCACCATGACCTGCATCATTCACACGACATGTCCAATCATCGCCAACAGTTCATTCACCACACAACTAATTCAGATGTGACATTTACTTCAGCTGGCTACATGTCAATTAGACTCTCTTCCTGTCTAAGCTTTAGCTAGAATAAGCTGAAAAGTGAACCAGACCTCAAGCCAATTGTCAAAAGTTTGGCAGAATCATGATGTTGTTCATAGCCAACACTTGACTCCAGAGTTGAAGACTGCCAGGCTGAAGTCAGGAACTCAGTCCTTATAAAGCAGATGGCTTGAGTGAACATTTCTACTCGTACACAAATGTCTTTAAACAGCATGTTTAAGCCCTTCCCTGTAAAAACGGCGCACAGGCACTTTCTGCAGTCACTCAAATCTGCTGGATCCAAATCCTTTTTGGATAGAATTTCATCACTTGGTCTCCACCAGACGTCCAGCGCTCTCTCTCCGCTCTTTTACTTCACTCTACACCAGGCCAAAACAATCGCTGGTGTTCAGATGTGTGCGTGCGTGTGTTCCCTTCTCCACTGATATGTGTAAGCGAGCAGCAGGCCACATGAGTTCATTTGGTGTTTTTATGCCCAATGGTACAGATGTTAACACAACACTGGAGCTGTGTGGAACGCAGCTGCAGTCTCTGAGGTTCTGCGCTGTGTTTGGGTTCTGATATTCCATTACAGGACTCCTGTTGGGTTTACTATAAAAATGGGTTGCAAGGAGGTGTTTTAAAGATGATACGATGTGATATGATGGGATGATGAATGTGTTTATGTAGAGCTGAGAGCTTTTGGGGTATGTGTACAGTCTCGAAAAATAATTTCAATGGTTTTACATGTCAGAACATAGGAAACCGCTATATTCTTCTAGAATTAGAGAAATCTAGCCTAAGAACACAAAATAGATTGCACCATTATTATCTATAAAAAAGATCTTAACCACACTTGGGATGTGTGAAGCTGGATGTGCATGTCAAAAGTTTAAAATGGATCCATTAGGTCTGTTCACTCTGAGAGCACCTGGTTACAACTCATAGCCAGGCATACAAGTACAGGGGAAAGACCAAAATCCCCAAAACTATCAATTTTATTAACATTTAAAATCTGACAATAATGGTAGGATACATTTTTGTTCTTTTTCTGGCTTGTGCAGTTAATGTGCATGCACTATAGTAAACAAACTCTATAAAATTTCTTACCAACAAATTTATCCCTTGTTAAACCCTCCGGATGGATCTTGAAAAGTAAATAAATAATGCTGTGGAAGTCAGGTTAAAAGTGAGGGTGTGAGTTTTTAATGTTCTTTGATAGTAATGATGTCCTTGTGTGTGTGTGCAGGTGTGAGTGTACTCCAGGTTACACCGGCGAGCACTGTGAGGTGGATTTTGATGATTGTGAAGATAATAAGTGTAAAAATGGGGCTCAGTGTATTGATGCTGTGAATGGCTACACGTGTGTGTGTCCAGAAGGCTACAGGTGAGGAGGAATACACAAACACATTACATTGATCATTCACAGATCATTAACAGATCATTCACAGGTCATTTATGGAGAAATCACAGCGTGAAACGTGTTGCTTTGTGTGTATGTGCAGCGGATTGTTCTGCGACTTCTCTCCTCCAATGGTGCTGCCCAGAACAAGTCCGTGTGATCACTACGACTGTGCCAATGGCGCACAGTGTGTTGTCAAGGACACGGATCCGGTGTGTCAGTGTCTCCATGGTTACGAAGGCGTGCACTGCGAGAGGCTGGTCAGCGTCAACTTCATCAATAGAGAATCTTTCCTGCAAATCCCCTCCAACCTTATTACAGAACAGGCCAATATATCACTGCAGGTGTGCGCTACATGCCGTATTTTATGATTGAGAAATTATGTTCGAATTTATCATCACAAATGCATGTTATATACAAACATTCACATGATGTGTGTTTGTTATAGATTGCCACCGATGAGGACAACGGAGTTTTGCTGTATAAAGGTGATAATGAACACATTGCTGTCGAACTGTACAGAGGCCGATTGAGAGTCAGCTATGACTCTGGATCCTATCCCCCATCTGCCATCTACAGGTACACACAGTTACTTATAAACACACAATCTTGCTGTGTAAAGTGCATAGCAGTTTTAAAAAACATCAGGGGACACATCTGCCCCTAAAGTAAAACTATAACCAGTATGAACAAAGCAATATCTATACATTTTTAAGGTAACTAGCTAGAATAAGAAAACATATCTAGTTCTGTTAATTTTTGCTGTTTTATTCTATCGTGAATGTCTGTAAGAAAAAAACCTTTTTCAGATATCAATCTGCATAAGCGATGGAAAAGCTGTGAAAGCGATGCAACTTGTTTTGCAGAATACAAAACAAAATATGTGGCGCCATAAGCTGTATTGTATAAGCATAAACCCAAAAAGTTTTTTCAGTTTCAACACTAAAGATGAAAAATGTACCCTTTTCCCCTCATCAGTTTAGTCTTTCCTTGTTTCTGACAGACCAATAGCTCAAGTAAAACAGTGTCTGCAGGTGTACCCTCATCGAGTCCCTCTCTCTCTTTCTCGCTAGTGTGGAGACGATAAATGATGGCAGTTTTCATGTAGTGGAGCTGGTAGCAAAGGATCAGTCTCTGTCTCTGTCTATTGATGGAGGCAGCCCCAAATCCATCACTACTGCTAACAATCCCAGTGCAGTTCCCAGCCCTGCTCCGCTTTATCTCGGTGGTATGTACTGTCAAACACCAACAAACACCAAACCCAACATTTCATATTTTTTTATTTTGAAAAGTTAGCAGCACTTTTAGCCCTGGGTTTATAAAACCCTAGGTTAGCACAGCAAAAGCATTAAAACATAGTTCCCATGCTATATACTTATATCCAAAACGTTTTATTTACAAATGTACAGTGTGAAATCATGTACTTCCCAGGAATAATTACTAGCCGAAGCTAACACATTAAATATCAGGGACACAAACCAAGCTTTGATAATGTCAGTGGTAATATAACTTTAAATTGTCAAATTATTACTTTATCTTCACCCAACCTTCCCCCACCAGGAATTCCTCAGCAGGCTGGACTGGCCTCAATGCGTCAGGGTCCCGGCAAGAATGGCTCCAGTTTCCATGGCTGTATTCGTAACCTCTACATTAACGACCAACTGCAGGACCTCACCCAGTTCCTGCTGCAGGAGGGGGTGGTGCCAGGCTGCCAGCCATGCCAGCGGAGTGTGTGTGCTCATGGCCAGTGCCACACCACTGGACACTCGTCCTTCAGCTGTGAGTGTGAGGCAGGGTGGACTGGTCAGCTGTGTGACCAGCAGATCAACAACCCATGTGATGGGAACAAGTAAGTGGCTAGCACACACCAAGCTTGGAGGCTTGAAGTACTATGGGTTTTTGTCTCATGAAACACTGTACTTTTGTGTTTTTCACCAAGTCTGTGTTTTGTGTGGCTTTTTTATTCCAGATGTATCCATGGCTCCTGTCTGCCCATAAACTCGTACTCGTACAGCTGCCGCTGTCATCCAGGCTTTGCGGGTGTGTTGTGTGATGAAGAGGAGCAGTTGAGTCCCTGTCAGTACATAGCTTGTAAACATGGCCGCTGTCGCGTGTCTGGGCTGGGAAAAGCCTACTGTGAGTGCAACAGCGGCTACACGGGGCAAAGCTGTGATAGAGGTACAGTATGACATGTTTAGGATCGTACAGGGACAGAGTCTGTCTGAACGGAGTGATGTGACCCATTACTTGATACTTATTTATTCACTTAATACTGCCTAATACTGCTTGTGCTTGCATGTGTCCTAATCAGTGTTGGGGAGCAACTTACTAAAAGTATAGAATGCTACTAACCTAACTGCATTTTTCCATAGCGACGTTGGCTCAGACATGCAAACTACGTCAACCACCAAACCTAAATTTTTAATTTTCTTACCTTTATATTACTTGGATGTCTATTCATTTTAAGTGAATTGGTTTATTCAGATGCTTATTTTACTGTAAATTGGTTCCAAAAAACAATTTACTGATAAGTTTGACAAAAAAAGAGTTTGTCTTCTTTTTGTGTAGTTTGGAAATAAAATCACTTTAACAAAAGATTTAATATTTAGTTACTGAAGCCAAACAGCCAATGTAGTTGGCTACTTTTTAGTAGTACCCTACAGCGTCTCATAGAGGTAGCTTGACTGTTTTAAATCATGGTTAGCTTGTAGCTTACAAGCTACACTTTCAAAGTGGTCTCCTCAACACTGGCCCTCTCTTTAAATGCTTAAATTATGCTGGCATGCTGTACTGTTGATGTTGAAATTTTAACCATTTCTGTAACTAATCTTGTGCTATTATTGTTGTTATACTAACGTTCATTTTTAACCTTCCTGAAAATTTCAAGCTGCTACTGAAAGTGGTATGGCCCCCACTCACGTCCGCCAGGTGAGGGATGTGTGTGTGTCTTTGTATTTTTTGGGCAAGATCTTCTTAAATTTCCCTCTCCTTTAACCACTAAAATCTTGCTTTAAGTTACTGTGTGTTCTTGCAGTACGCCCCCCCACAAGCATCTTTCGTTGTTTTCTTGTGCTTTATGTATTTTCTTAAGAGTTACCTTTCAATTTTTCAAGGAAAAAAAATGGCAAGATCATTATTGATATACTAAATGTAATATTCGGTGTATCTTATATATGTGGTACAGTGCTATATGCTGTAGTGCTCAATGATGTTTTTGGGTCTTTCGCTGTAGAGATGGCGTGTCGGGGGGAACGGGTCCGAGATCACTATCAGACGCAGCAGGGATACGCAGCGTGCCAAAGCACAGAGAAGGTCTCCCGCTTAGAGTGTCGGGGCAGCTGTGGGGACGGGACATCCTGCTGCGCCCCTCTCCGTAGCAAGCGCAGGAAATACACCTTCCAGTGCACAGACGGATCCTCTTTTGTACAGGAGGTGGAAAAGGTTGTCAAGTGTGGCTGCACAAAATGTCCATCCTAAATATGAAACAGAAGAAATATATCCTCATATCACCCATCACCCACCCATCCACCTCTCCTCCTCCTACTCATTTGAAGTCCCCCGTTTTGTTTTACCTTTTTGTCAGTGTTGGACTAATGTTTCTTTCCTTCAAAGGAGATAATGGATTACTGTAAGATAAAGAACAAACCTATTTTTTATTATGAAGCGGAGAAAAAAAGACAAAAAATAGATTTTAGAGGTTTTTTTATTTGCCATCAATTTAGGAACTGTGACATTTTTGCCTTTTTTGTTTTTGCAAAACCACCTCAGACAAGAATGGAAACAAACACACCCTGTTGACACCCTGCCATGTGTGTCATTCTTTTATGTGGTTTTCTGGACTGTTGCTAACTCATTTCACCTGGACTTTGTTAAGGTGAGATAAAGTATCACCAATGGAGACTGCAAGGGGATTGGCTGAGAGCACAGGTGTCCCCTCTTACTTTCTTACAGTGTACCACTTAAGCACACATTATAGCTGCCTCCATTCAACGACAAACACTAACACGATTACACAACCGCACACCTTAAACACTAGGTGTACACAAATGTTGCTCTTCAAGCATGCACACACTCTCTTCTGACTCACCTTATAAACCTTGTGTATTTATTGTATCAAAAATACTGTCACATTACTTATACTCGGTATAGCCCTTCTTTTCCCTGGCGTTACAGTTGGAATTTCTTAATATATATTAATTTATATTCATTCTCTTACCGATTTAAATCACTCATAGCTTACTGAGTAGAATAACTAACGTTGTGTCTCCTTCATTTGGTTGGTTTGACCAATGGGACTGTTGTATTTACCATAAAAAAGAAAAAACAAACTGAAAAAAACTTAGTGGTGTTATAAATCTTCAAATGTGAAGTGAAAACATTGTATATTTTTGTCCAATCTCCTAAAATTTGTATGGTGACACAGATGTGCTTTATATTAGAGTTTAAATGTATAGTTAAAATTTCCCTGTGTATTCTGTATAGAGCACACGCCATAGGTCAAAATAACAGTAGCACCCATAGCCGTCAATAAACCTCTTTTTAAAATGTTCTCCTTGCAAATCCTTTTTAATGATACAAATAGAAAGAAAAACTGTGACTTTTTTTCTAAATGATACTACTTTGTTACCACTCTGTTTCCCCCATGTTAACATGTTGCTGCTAAATTGGTATTGTAGACTTTGGATGACGATGCTTATGTTTATTGTAGAGGACTTTGCTCATTCATTGAGCAAATTGTTTTACTGATCAATGAATAAAGATGTTCCCTCCCTCTACAAGCTTCTTCCTATGTATTGCTTGTGTAGTCAAATCATGACAACACATGCACAGCCAAATTAATACAACAGTTTACATAGACTGGCAGTAGCTGTTACTACATATCATGGAGCCAGTATTTGTTTTAAAAAGATTTATGACACATAGTAATAGCTTATTACAATCAGGCTACTAAACCTGAGGCAAGTAAATAATAAGGGATACTGTACAGTCAATGGGTCCATAGTAACTACATGACTGTACGTTATTCCACTTTACACAGTTGCTCAATACATTAACAAGTTGGCATAAATAACTGACTACTTACACTACTACTAGAAATATTATTTTACTTCTACTAATAATAAATATTATATTATAATAAGTAATAATAATGCTCAGTTTAAATAGTTTTATAATCTCAAAAAACACATTTAGTTTTAAATCTTATTTTATACTATGAGATCTGTTTATAGCACTTATTCATTGTTGCTCTTAAAGTTGTTGAAATTGCTTCCTTGTCCTCATTTGTAAGTCGCTAAAAGACTAAGTTAAGGGAAAAATGTTCTTTACAATGAACAAAACAATCTGCTTTGGAACACTGCAACAATATTAAACTAGCAGGGGAGAGTCAGGGCACATATGTAACACTCTTTGCATTTTCTTCAGTTTCTTAGTGTGTATTGGAAAGCCAAAATTTTAATACATGAAACCCACATCTGTCGGCTACCCCAAGTACATATTATAAACATACTGATAATTGGAAAAAAGTCAAATGTTGCAACTGACCCCACAACAAAGGATGGTCGCAACAGTGGACAGAGGCAGAATGAATATTCATTAAAATGTAATAAAATCATTCTTTACCAACATTTTACAATTTCTTTGTACAGACAGGGTCTTTGCTAAGTTAATTTGCCTGTATAAGGACTAGTAAAAGGCAAAAGCATTTTTAAGTAACAATTAACCATGTTTTGGTTAAATATTATAAAACAATTGAACTACAAAATATGTTTTGCTCAAAAACAAGACACTGAGATGTAATTATACTACAATAATCTACATTAACAATATACTGTATATTAATGGCATTAATACATTTCAAATTCAGGCTACATAGTGGCATAGAATATATGAATGTACATGAATAAAAAGGGAAGATCACTGACTATTGAAAAACTTCTTATTAATCCAGAAAATTACAATGTTAATACATTGTTTTGATACATTCTTCCCTAATATTAATTCGGCGGTCATTTTCACTAATCGATAACTTAAACACAAGATGGCGCCACCTGCGTTTGAATGGTTCCTGGTATGATACGTTATGATAAATTAAAAAACGCAATTCACACATTTAGTGTTATTTATTTTTAATGTCAAAAAGTACACGCAAACAATGGGTTTGAACTGTATTCATTCATATTAATATAAGCACCTCATATCACTGGTCATCTGAGTTTTTTGAAACTCAAAAAAGTAAAAAAGAACATTTACTAAGAACAGAGACATTATATAACGTGTACAGTGTTGTGTTAATATGAAATCGACACACGTTTAGCGCATGCATAGGCCTGTTAATTTGGACGCCTGTCACTTGCTAAGTTTCTGGAGGTGTATAGTACCACACTGTCAGATTGAATCTACTCATCTGACTCAAATCTCATACAACTGGATAAATTGGGTGATGCTGTGTACACGTTGAGAGCGAGGAGGTCCTTACCTGGAGAGGGCTATTATCCGTTAGCATTCACATTCATGCAAGTAGTGCGCAATGTAAACCATTACTAACATTGCTGCATTAAAGTTGTCCAATGTGAATCTATTCCGCAGGTAAATAACATCATGACGTTGCTGATTGGCTGTTAGAGTCTTTTAAAAAAATGTGTTACGCAATTTAGTACTAAAAAGACATTAAAATATATGGCTAAATTGACTATTAATAGTATGTAGAATGAAATTTACCTAGAGCTAAGCTTCTAGCAAGCATTAAAATCCTTTCTGACTGCAAATCACATTATAAATAGGCTACATAAGCATTTGACCTTTCTGGAGCGTCCAGTCACGAATCCAATAAATGTTTATGCACCAAGACTTCACTGAAATAATATTTGCTATTTTCATAAATTCGGGTTGGTCAACTGATTTACAAAGAGCGCTGCTGCCATCTGGTGGCGATAAACTAATGATTGCTTTATATTAATTTACTAAGATTGAAACAAACCAGGGAGTCTAATCATTGGTCAAAGACCTTATTTATAATATAATAAAAGAAGTACACTTGCAGGTGCAAATGCTAAATTTTTTGTATGAAAACTTTAAACTTTTACTTAGTAAAAGTCTCATTGCTTTTTGTTAAAGCAATGAGAATAAATTGTGTTCGATCAACTAAATGTGTTTTAAAGGTGTGATGGTAAAGTAGCATAGCTGACAATGTGTGGAGGATTTCCAGTCTACAGCATGCTTTGTATGGGACTATACAAATAAATAATGAGAGGAAATATAGAAACAAAATTATATTTTATGCATTTTAAGATGAGACAATATTAAACATGCCTGAAAAGATTAACCTTATTAAGTGGGAATAACAATAAAAATTCAGTTAGCACGTTTGACGCATTCATTTTTTGAGTGTACAATACCAGAAAGCTCATAAGGTAGCATTGGTAGGGGCAAAATGTATTTTAAACATACCAAAGCCAAATCATATTTAATTGAAAGGAAAAGGTTTCCACAAATAATTTAAACGCAAATTGCTACAGCAGTGTGTTGTGGTGACAGGTTATTTCTCTTTGCACATGACAATAGACAAATTCTCTTTTCAATGAATTGACAACAGGTTGGCCAATTTCATTTAGAACTAAAATGGATTTAATTGGCTAATTTAAGTACAATTAATGTATTTGATGTATTTGAAGTCGTTAGCTCAGTAAGATGAAATATACAATATTAAAATATTTAAAAGTATATGCTACCGGTCAAAAATTTATGATCACACAAAAATGTATCTTAAAAATCTTTTAATCTGAAGGTGTATGTTTCAATGTTTAAAAATTTGCAGACAAAAGAATATAATAGAAATATTTTTGAACTGGATTACTTGGACCAAACAATGAAGTCCAACATGGATGGAAATTCCTTAAATACTGTTTAAAATGCTTCCCAGAGACCCTAAGCAGCTGAATGATAAATAGATGCTCTGTGCAAAGGGTGACTACATTGAAAATACTTAAGCATAACAGAAGTCATTTATTTTGGATGCTTTTACTCAGTTACAATTGTTTACCGCAGTTGCAATTGTGTTGTTTTGTGGTTTTGATGGGTTTACTATTATTCTAAATTTGGAAAAATATAAAGAATGAGTGATCCTAAAATTCCCACAGTGCACGTTTATTTTAAAGGTTATTTAGGGAGGTACATACAGTATTGATTGCAATAAAGCAAATGATAATTTTGATTTAACACCTATAACATATAGTCCACGTTTCTTGATTTGAGGCTGACGTGTGTTGTGTATTTGTTTTTTTTGGGTACAAAGTAACAAATATCAGATTTCTTATTGGTCACTGTAGACCAGCGACAATTTTGCAAAGTAACAAAAAGCTTGTGCAATGATATGCTAGATGGCAAATCTCTTACAGTAATGTAATAGTGACCTCTAGTGGACAAGATGCTGCATGTGATTTATTCCTTCCAAATGAATATTTTGACTAAATGCTGTTCCGATTTTCTCAAACTATGATTTAATTCCAGAAAGTCCACAGATGTTTATTACCAGTCAGACAGAAGTGTGATACCTGCTAATGCTTTCACACAGAACTACTAACACATCCTGTTTATCATACAAATAATTTTTGGTAAAACAACAAAGCAGAATCTTCCCTAAACAAGTTTTCTGAAACTTGTTTGTTATTGGTACAAAATGCCATTTTATTGTTTGAATTCATCACACACGTCATAAGACGCTAATTTCAAACTGATTGCCATAGATCTCAGAAATAGCATGATATAACAGTAATGACAACAAAGACTATTAAAACAAACAAAACAAAAAAGACTGCATTTGTTAGAGCAAGAATCACACCGTGGTTGATTTGAACCAAAACATTTTCAAAACCCCTGCTGGCCCTGAGTGTCATCTGCAAGGTTAAACTTTGAGCTGATTGTATTGTGGATCATATATTGTGGAACAGTTTTAATGTTTTTTTATATTTTTGTTTTGACATAATCTAAACAAATTTCCACTATAATTTACTAATAGACTCCGCTCACATTGATCTCTACATCCACTAATGGTTAAAGCACATTAGTGAAATTTCAAAACCATTTCGGATGACACTTTCATTAAATGGATGTAATTTTTTTACATAAACAAAAAGTTTTAATGCTTATAAACAAACAACAAAGATAAAATGATAACCAAAAACCACTAATTTCTTTCACACCATGAGATTAACTGACATCATATCTAAATTACTCTTCCTTTAAATGCCCACTCTGCCCCTTCAGTTTACAAAGTGACATCATTACATGGTCACATTAGAGGTCCATTCACATGAAACCACCAACAAATGTAAAAACCTCAGAAATGCTCTTATTGCGAACAGGTCATATCCATACATAAAGCGAACATTTAAAGCAGATGCCTTGATATGTCTATAGAAATATAATTCAATCTATAAATATAATTGAATACAGAAAGGTTGGGGGGGCAGCTTCCAGTGTTTTAGAACTATTCCATGGAGCTAGAAACTACAAAACATTGTTTAGCGGCATTGTCTCAAAATAATCACAGCAAACAAAACAAAGAAATCACTCACCCATTCAAACGAAAACAAAACACCAATTCTATCCTTGGAAATGATTTGTAAATATCGTAATTTAGCTTTTAACCACTCAGTCCTGTTGTTTTCACTAAAGTCAAGCTGAAAATAGACTTTTACAGCTAAAAATAGATTTTTGTTTTCAAATATTAGATTATCTAACCCCCTCCCCAGAATTCATATAATAGGAAATTCCATAAGCTCTACAAAATATAGCAATGAACCATCTTTAAAAATAGTTTTGCTTTTTAAATATTAAGAATACATTCATGACTATTGGTAGTGCCTTTCCGAGCTGCGGCAGGGTGGCTTTGCTCTGCCTGTTCTATTGTCATGGTTGCTGCATTCCCTCTGGGTCGTCCTTTGGGTCAGTATCTAGTTTGGTATTCATGGTGCCATCTGTTGAAGTCATTGTAGAAGAGAACAATGCTACCAGACGCCATACCAGTGATGATGCATCTGCACAGGGGAGACAAGCAGAATATGAGGGAGATACAGGAAAAATACTGCACTGCTGTACAGGTGCACGATTCATAAAGAAACAGCATGGATCACTGTGAAACGTTTTGGTTTATGTTCATTTAATAATAAAATGTGTAACCTAAAGCTTTGAAGTTTTGCCTTAAACATCTTTATTAATGGCAATGAGTTCTTAAAATTATGTGACCCTGTTAAATTTATAACAATCACGCCAGATACAATTAAACTAGAAATCTTCATATGCTTATTTTTTTTATTAATAACAATCTGTATGAATGTCATAGCAAGTAAAATAACTAGTCAATCCACAACACAGCTTTAAATATTAGACATATCCTCAGCATATAAACATATAAACATACAGAATGCAAGACAGACAAGTTATGCTTTGATTTCAACTGTAAACTCCAGTTAACTTTAACTGTAAAGAAATACTTTTTATATGGTATTTCATGCAGATATTTTTCTCAGCAGAACATGCACTGGACACAGTTCTGCTGGTCTAGAGGAAGTCTAGATTCACGCAGATTTGAACATTGTCAACATTCAGCAATTTTTTCATCAAATCAGCCATATATATATATATATATATATATATATACACAGGGGTTAGACACTGAAACTGAAACAATTTAGTGTTGGAGGTTTCATGGCTAAATTTGACCAGCCTGGTGGCCAATCTTCATTGATTGCACATTCCACCAGTAAAAGCAGAGTGTAAAGGGTTAATTAGCAGAGTAATAGCACAGTTTTGCTTAAAATATTGCAATGCACACAACATTATGGGTGACATATCAGAATTCAAAAGAGGACAAATTGTTGGTGCACGTCTCGCTGGTGCATCTGTGACTAAGACAGCAAGTCTTTGTGATGTATCAAGAGCCACGGTATCCAGGGTAATGTCAGCATACCGCCAAGAAAGACGAACCACATCCAACAGGAGTAACTTTGGACGCAAGAAGAAGCTGTCTGAAAGGGATGTCCGGGTGCTAACCCGGATTGTATCCAAAAAACAAAAAACCACAGCTGCCCACTGATTGGGGTGAATCAGTGATGGTTGGGGCTGCAATATCATGGCATTCCCTAGGCCCAATACTTTTGCTAGATGGGCGTGTCACTGCCAAGGACTACCGAACCATTCTGGAGGACCATGTGCACCCAATGGTTCAAACATTGTATCCTGAAGGCGGTGCCGTGTATCAGGATGATAATGCACCAATACACAGCAAGACTGGTGACAGAGTGGTTTGATGAACATGAAAGTGAAGTTAACCATCTCCCATGGCCTTCACAGTCACCAGATCTAAATATTATTGAGCCACTTTGGGGTGTTTTGGAGAAGCGAGTCAGGAAACGTTTTCCTCCACCAGCATCACGTGGAGGATCACCTGGCCACTATTCTGCAAGAAGAATGGCTCAAAATCCCTCTGGCCACTGTGCAGGACTTGTATCTGTCATTCCCAAGACTAATTAATGCTGTATTGACCACAAAAGGAGGCCCTACACCATACTAATGAATTATTGTGGTCTAAAACCAGGCGTTTCAGTTTCATTGTCCAACCCCTGTGTGTATATATATATATATATATATATATAGTGCAATACTCCCTATATAATACTCAAATATCAATGTCTGCTATTGGAACTGTGTCCTATTTTGGGGGACAGAAAACTGTATTGTGCATTTACAACATTTGCCACCTTTAATATAGAGGAATAAATGTACAGACCTGATGTGACTGTGGTGAATATATTGTGCATAAGTTACTCTAAGTCATTACAGATGCATTTATACCTGCTCTGCCCTGTGCAATAAAATGCAGATCTTTAGACTGGTAGAGCACAAGAATCAGGCATGTGTGTTTGTGTGTGTTACCTTTGGTCATGTGACATAGCCATGGAGCGAATTCCAGCATCACAGCCTGGGTAAGTGAAGACCTTTTTGAGATCATGAATCTGCCACACGGTGAGAACTCCTCCATCCCCTCCAGTCAGCAGGTACTGTCCATCTTTACTCATCACCATTGCCTAGAACCAAACACACACAGACAATATTTGTTATAAAAGCTTTTCTTTCTACACACAGTTGACATTTTCCATAACATGGGCCTTGTATAGAGACGTTGGCTATGTTTGGTAAAAGTATATTACCATACTTATTCCTATTTTCTGTAGTATATAGTATGTACCCTGTGCACTGTATGCACATTTTCTGTATGCCCTAATGATCTACTATTCTATATTTACCAAAACGAATAGTGTGCATTTTGCACACTGCAGTGATTGAAATATTTTTTGTGAATTGTGCTCCATTTCACATAGAATGTTTTTAAATATAGTATACAGTATATACTGAAGTGTATTCAGTACGCATGTTAGTATTACTTTCCGAGTGGAGATATAATCTGGGTTAATGTAACATGTCTTTTAAATCAGTCATTAATATTGGCAATCTGCTTTGCATACATGTGTGAGAAAATAGTCACATAAATTCATCTGCAGGTTTTGCGGTCAGTAAATACCAAAAGCCATCTGAGATCAACTGAAGTTAATAGTTTCAAAATAATTCTGTATGTTACAGTAAATGCAATTAACCACAGGACCTTCATCTGGACCCCTGACCTTTTAGACGCCTTACATGTTGCCTGATGATAAATAACACCGATAAGCATTTTATGGGCTATTTAAGTGTGTTTCTGACTCAGTGAATAAGCTCTTTGTAAAGGGTGATGAACGTCTGGTGCATCCGGCTGGCCTATGATTAGAAGGGTTTACTGACACCCCTGTGGACCTTAGAGTGAATGTGCCCTGCCAGAGGCTGCTTCATCCAATCAAAACCAGCACAGCCACCTTTCTTTCCCAGCATGCACGGGGGCCAGCCTGGCGAACAGTTTGTTTCTGAAAGCGCTCTAGTGGTGGTATCCTGCAGTGAAGGGCAGACAGAGTACGAGATTTATTCTGTTCATCTGGTTTTCCTGTGCGCACATGGTCTGTGTAACACTTTAGAGGTCCCACGAGAAACACAGATAATATAGAACAGCAAACACACTGGGCTCTTTCATTCACTACACACACACACACACACGTGGGAGAGGATGCTGTAATGACACAGTGTGTTTGCAAAGGATTATTTATAATAGTGGATTATGGACTATTAAGTGTAATTAATTAGACTAAATATATACCATTGACTAACTAAATTATTTTGCTATAGACATCTTGATTATTAATAATTTACTGTTCTTAAGTCATCACATTAAGGAAAAAAATATGCAATAACAGGTCCTAAAAAATGATGTTTAACCACAGCAGAATCTGAAATGAGCCAGAAAACTTCTGCTTTATTTAGGTTATATGTTATGAGAATGTTATAAGGCTATGAAGGTTTAAGTGAAAAACCCAACTGCATAAATGCTTGTTTCCTTTAACAGTTTCATTTAAATCTGTACAGATTTAAAAGATCTATACAATAAAATAAGATATTAGCAGAGAAGTTTAACTGTTCCCGGGGTATTTTCTATATGTCAGGTTGGGGCAATTTGTTACATGTGTTTCACGTTGTATATATTCTAAGCATTCAATAATAATAATCTTTATTATATATATCTCTTTACCAGCAGGATGCCAGTGTCACAACGTATTCCATAGTGTCACACTGTGTGTTATAATGCTGAAAATAATACTGATAATAATGCTAAAAAACCGAATGCCAACGACCATCATAGTTTATTTATAAGCTACAAAATAAGTATACAGTATTTAAAGTTTCTTTCTTATTGTCTTTCAAGCACACAAGTGTACAGTACACACACTGGCTATCTTATTTTCCACAATCCTACATACTTGTTTGAATACCCTTCCAGTATTAATCACTAAGATCATCTCTGTCCAGCAGACATCAGACCGCTACAGCATCTGAATTCTGAGTGCATTTGCGTGCGTGCAATCTCTTTTGATTTGTTTTGGATGTGCCTTAGATGTGTGTAATTAGGGTTCAGGTTACACAGTGGTAAACCTCAGAACACTTTATTTCAGTCGCGGTATAAGGACGATGCTCAGCACAGACATGAGCTCTGAATCCTGCAGATTGTGAAACACGTTAAGTCAGTTGTTCTTTAAGGTTTTTCTTTGCATCCTTTACTGTCCAAAAGGGCTTCAAATGAATCATCAAGTACCCTGCTGTTCAAGCACATTCACTCCACCCCGTGACTCACTCTGTGATCTGATAATAACGTTTCCCTCTCACTGCGGCTGAATGATTAAGTCTTCTGTTGCCTTTTTTCTTTAAAAATGTCGGAGAATATATAACAGTACATAATCCAGCACGCATGGTGGTCCCTCTGGACCGCGTCTGGAAGAAAGGTTCTGTGAGAAGCAGAGATATTCAGGTTGCGAAGCGGGTCAGGTCAGAATCATAAATCAGCGGTCTCCTCCTGGGCTGCCGTTCCACGATCTTCCAAGATGGCCGCCGTGACTCAGATATCTGACTTACAGTCAGGCCGTGATATTAAACAACAGGGTTGTGTTGGATGATGCCCCACAGAGGAGAGGCTCTGTTTTTTTTCTCCTGATCTTCTGATCTGTCTATGTTAGGTCAGGATATGTCTGGCACGGGTAAAGCCTGGATTTATGAAGACTTTAATGCAGTCCATTGCGTATGAGCCGACGGCTCGGGAAAAATCTGCTAAAATGGTTACTAATAGACAGAGACTCGGCTGTGGACTCCAGAGAGCCATTCCTGTATTATTTCTACTTGTTCAAATTAATGTTCTGTCAGACCGTCAGCATAAGGACTCACTTTAACCACTGCAAAAAACTGTCCCACAACCCACACATTCTCATTCACTCTCATCCTCAAATACACACAGATTATACACTACAACGCTGCCATGGGACCCAAAGTACCCAAAAAGAGACTGCAGTAATTGGTCATGAATACACAATAATTCTGTGACTTTTCCCCACTTTATACTTTAAAACATTCACACTGATTGAAGTTTATTAGGTATACACAAAGTTCCAGAGTAAACAGAGATCTTGTTTCTAATTCGTAATTGGTTATAATAGGATTTTGGCAGTATGATTGGTTAGAGGGAGACAGTACTTTAAATCTACACCGTATAAAGAGGATTGTTGGTGTTCACACAGGATGCATTTATGCAACTGAATGGAATACAACATTATTCCAGAGTATTGAGCTGTTTAACAGATTAACTATTTAAACTTTATACTGAGTCTTAAAAAATGATGCTGATGCTATAAGAAAAGACAGTGAGACAGTGAAGTCTAAAGTCTCTTATGCTGTAAAACTTCTCAAAAATATTTATTCTGATTTACATTAGGGAAAATAGACAAACCATTTATTTATATGTTTTATAAAACGAAGTGCATTTGCTGCTACAGTGTTAAGTTGTTGTGGGTGGCAGCCACAATTTAGTAGCTAAGGTATTCTGGGTAGGTTCTTGCTTATTCTTGACAGGTTATTGCTTATTGGCCCAAGATTCCATGATGTTCTGGTTTTTTAGATATGACTCACATACCCTTATAATATAATATAAATTATGGGTTTTTCTGCACCCATTTTATCATCGCATGTCTGATCGAGTTACACTTGAGTTTAATACTTAAGAGTCAGGATTTTTTCTATGCTGCAAGCATAAACAAAATCTGTCAATCAGGGAGTCTATAGCATTCAGGGTGTCTACAAGATCACCACTGATGTACATCTTCGTTTATAATGCTAAATATACGGATAAAAAATGTAGCGGGTACTGTTAAAGGCCACAGGCTGATGCAGCATTCTGTAGTATTATTTGAATAATAAAAAAGTAGCATGTGATTTTACAGTGTGTTAAGGAGGGGAACGGCCCTTTTCTGTCACTGTAGCCTCTGCTGTTTATTGGAAACAAATGGAAGCTGGACACAATGAGGAAACTAATCAAGCTTGGAGCTGCAGAGCACGTAACAGAGCTGGTCTGGTAAATGGGATGCAGGTGTGGGTATGTGTGTGTGCAGGACTGAGCAAGAGAGAGAGAGAGAGAGAGAGGGAGACAGAGAGAAAGGGAAAGAAAGGGAGAGCTCTGTGAATTTTCCCAGGCCCAAAGGAAAGAGAAAGTGATGGAGCGGGAATGAGGGAAAGAGAGCTGGCTGATTTTGGGACCTCTGCCCGTCAGTGACGAATGCATGGTCTAATGCAGGAGGGCTTACTGCTGGTCATACAGCTCTCTTTCTCCTACGTATATGCGAGTTGAGTGGCATTTTGTAGCACTGCTGATCAAAGGACAACTTAGGGCCCTGAGGCCTCAGGAGCCAAAAAAAAGGGAGCTAGAGAAAAAGAGAGACAGCCCAGAGGCAGATAGAGCTCAGAGATCATGCCAGCATTTAGTCACATGTACAACAGCTGACATGATACAACACAGAGGCTGAGAACAGAGGAAGGAGAAAATGGAAAGAGAGAAAGACTAAATGGGCTTAAATGAAAATGAGCGAGCTGCTCAATTTGTTGCTTTGGCTTTTCTGTGCTGGAATGTTTATGCAGTATTGCTTCTTCGTGGATAATGTTTACCTTGATGTTGTCTTCTACCTCCATGTGTCCCAGCAGTTTTCCATTGATGCTAAACACACAGAAGTGGCCCTTGTCGTAATAAATGACACAGTGGCCCTCAGTGGAGGACAGAACCAAACGTGGCCTCAAGCAGCCGTCCGGGGCCTCCAGAGTCCTCAGCAGATTGCCATTCATGGAGTGGATGAGACATGGACCCTCTGTTCACACACATGCCAAAAAAGAACTGTTAGTGTGTGTGTATCTTTGTGCACTTGTACATCTATCCTTGTGAGGACCAGTGTGACCAGGCAGTGAGGACAGCGAGAAGAAGAAGAGAGAGAAAGATAATAAGATAGAGAGAGAGGGAGGTTTAATTTACCTCTGCAGCCACTGATGACCAGTCCCAGCTCAGCACACACGCTTGCACATGTCACCTCACAGTCATGACCTGTCAGAATCGCTCTGGGAGTCACAAACTCTGCTGGAGATACAAACACACACATGCAGGTTTGTTTAACATTATTAGTGACTTATTATTACTGTTTTCATTAAACCTAACCTTCACACAACCCTATAAGATGTAAAATGTAACCTGAGCCAAATATATAAATAATAAATATTTAACCATTAGTGTATACGCCAAACCTGTAGACAGAGTTGATGGTTAAAACAGCCCGTGGAATCACAAAACAACAATTAAAATACATATAAATAAATACAAACATTAATAACGTATCATGTCTACTTAAAAATAAAATAAGTGCTTGGATGCACAAAACAAAACAAAAAACAGAATATAGTTTTTAACTCTGTTATTAGTTGTCTGCCATGATATTTTAATAGGGGAGTGTAAACGCTGCAATCAAGGGCAGAACTTAAAGTGGTGAGCCATTAGAAACCTTTTAAAGGCCTTGTACCTTACACTACATCACACCCCCAATTCCTGCAATATAAGAGACTTATAGACTTATAGACAAAGACATATACATACGTTAATGCTTAAACCTCATCAGATTCACAAAGCTATTATCAGTACAAAGAGTCTTAATAAAACAAAGGCTCTACAGCAGTTCACATACACAGCAACTCTGTGATGAGTTTGTTTAGAGGTCATCATTAGACCAGTGGAAAGCACATTTGTGTTTGGGTAGGACAAGTTTTTTGTGTAAAGTTTGGAACTCTTAAAAGGTCTAGTGAGGAGGGGGACTTAAGGGGGACTGATGTTACACTGGTGGTGGCTGCATTCATAATGAAATGTTAGACTGACTACAGAACATCACAGTAAGTGTGAAAATGTGTTTTAAATGGCCAGACCATATAAACTGGACTTGGACATCTTTCCTTTGTGCTCCTAAACAACCACTTTTTATTTTATCCATGAGGAATTGATGGGATTGGGAAAAGAAGGCTTTATAGGCTTCATAAAAGAATGGAAACCAGATCTAAATGTGATTTTTCATAAATTTATGGAAGGATAAACATTTTGTCTCAGGAATCAGGCCACATTTATTTAAACCTCTCTCTGCTGAAAACAAGATTGTGATTGGACGTGAAGGTCGAAGGTGAAGTTCACTGGAGAGCATCCCAAAGTAACCCAAAGCTTATGCTTCTTTTCCAAATCTATTGTTATTTGCTATTATTGCTGTTTATTCATTTTGATTAATGTTAATTACAATTTAATTACCACATTAATTATTAACACGTTAACTGTTAATTATGATTTTAGAAAGGCTGCATTTACAATAATAGCTAAAACCTCCTGAAAATAATTGTTTTATTTGGTTACACTTAATTTTGAGGTGTCCTTGTTACCATGTAATTACACATTTAAGTACTGCATTATATCATTACCCATATGTACTTACGTACTTATAGGAATAGGAATATGGTTTGGTTAAGGGTTAGTTGCATGTAATTCTGCAGTAAAATTAGCAGTACATGTATGTAAGACAGACACCGTAAAATAAAGTATTACTGTTTTTTTTACAGCTATTATTTGAAAAGTTACAAAGACAAAAAAAATTGTTGGTAGGTTGTGCACTTAAAGACCATGAATGCATGTTAACAAATTAGGTCGAGGCAACATTTATCAACTACTGTCTTCAAAAAAGACAAGACAAAAAATGAGTTTTAAAAATGAAAACGATGATTTGTCAATGTCAATATCATTTCATTCAGTTATTTAACTAAGGCATTGTGCACATAACAAATAACACATATACATAAACTAGTCATACACATATAACTACCTTAAACAAGCTAATCCCCCCCCTCCTTCTTATACACACAAACACACACAAACTGTTTCTCAGTGTACATGTATACGTTTCATTAGGTGGTAAACTTCCTCAATGCCTCAGATTTGAGTTATACCCTACAACTCTGGGGATTAAAGCCTGATGTCGGATTGTGCCCTGAAAAGATCAATAAAACTGATATATTGGTGTATCGTTTAACCTCCCCGTCATCGGCCACCATTTGGTTTGCATTAGGACAACATCTGATTACAATCTAATACCTATACACTGTATACTATTTATCTGTATTGCAAATGTGCACTGGAAAGTATCATTTACTCGCGGAGAGAAAGTGTGGGAAGTATGTAAGTTTAATTATAAACATCACACACATACAATTGCGCTAATATTTGTAACAAGAACACCATCAGACTGAATTATCTATATAAATCAGAATTTGCCTAAGTGTTCTGCATAATTTTACCACTAGATGGCAGTGTGGTCAACAGAATCCATCCCCAACACGATTAACTGCCTGGGAAACGGCGTTAGACATGAAACTATTTAAAAATAATTCTTTAAGATATTAATTAATATTACGTATGGTGAAAACGTTGACCTGATACTAAATTGACCTGGAGACAAGGAGACTTACAAAAAAATAAAACATACACAGGCTTGTGGACAGGTTTTACTCTACACAAGCATTCAACAAAGCACAATATCTAGCTAATAAAAATATTTCAGCTTAGAACAAAACCATAAATTACTAAAAAACACAATATTAAAATTCCCTGACATACACAGGTTTTCCAAGGCCATGGGAACAAAGACTGTATAAACCTCTTTAAAATAAAGAGACATTACCCTCAAGAAGTGCAGCTGATTCACAATTATCCTACAATAACATATGAACGACATACAGTAATATGTTTACCATTATTGTTGTTATTATTCAGAACCTATTACACAGATCTCTGCACTAAATTTATCTTTGGCTTATTCTGTTGAACCAATTTCTATACTGAGGGCAGCTGAGGACTGCACCTACTCAGACACAATTGCTACAAAACCATGAATGGTTTGGATATCAACACTGCACATAAAGTACCACAAGTGAGATAAATCTACAGATTCAGACCAAAAGTCCTGAATGTTCTGCTCTTAAGACTACTGCTGACCATCCAACCGCAGTCACATTTACATCTACAGCCGCTCATTAACCGAATCACAATTAGTCATAAATCCTGCCCCATTTGTAAGAGAACACTTAACAGCACATAGAGCATCCAAAACCTCCAAATTAGTGAAGGGGAAGTGTGTGTTTGCGTGTGCGCAGAGGGCTTTGATCAGAACCGCAGCCATATGGTTAGTGTGTGCAAGGGAAGACTGTGACATTTTTCACTTTTATTGAACGTTCTTTCATTCTTTTAGATAGATGGAACTGAACTCTCCTGAGCCCAGGACCTCAGAGCCACATTTACTGTCTCCCTCTGTGGCCCTCCGACCTCCACTTTCACTCTCTCTCTCTCATACACACACGCACACACACACACAGGTTTACGTATCTATCTAAATGAGGGGCATTCCATAGACTTCTATTGTTTTAATACACACATACTACAACAGTTATAAACAATAGCATTTCCCCTAACCCATACCCTCACCCTAACTCTAAGAGAACATTTTCTGCATTTTTGCATTTAAAAACACTATATTGTTATAGTGTTTTTAAAATAATGATGTCCCCAAAAGGATGTTTGATTTTTAATTTTAGGTTTTGCAGATTTTTGAGTACAAATATGTGCCCAATAGATAGTTAAATAAACCCCTGCACACACAGACACACACACACTGGCAAGCCGATTCCATTTATGGTGTGATACTAGCCTGAAACTCAATCTTCTGAGCAGAGCCCTGCTGTGGTCAGATGAAACTAGTTGTAGCTTCTGAGAGTGAGCTGTAAATCATTACACCAGCCCTGACAGGAACTCGAATGAGTGTGTGAGTGTGTGTGTGTGTGAACAATGAGCTTTTAACACTGTTGCATTGCATTGATATCATCACATGCATGAAAGCTTTTCCTATGTGTGTTTGCTAAGTGTTGGCTGGGGCTTTTGGCTCTAGACGTTACCCTGATCTTGACCTCTCTGCGTGGGGAACATGAGGAACTCTGGAGGTTCTGAGCACTGATACTGAAAACCCTTTGAGCAGATCTACTGCGTAGCAATCCTTAAGGACAGACACACACAAAAACACCTGTATGCGGAGCAATGCATGTAACTCACTTCCAGGGTTCTCTCCGATGCTGCTGTGTTTGCCGTTCCAGTACCACAGCAGGAGCGTGGCATCTCTAGAGCCCGAAAGCATGTAACAGTCTCCACCGATGTATGACTCAGAGCGGGTCAGACAGGTGACGACATCAAGGTGGCCAAACACAATCTGGGTCAGTTTACCTGCAGACACATACACAGATACACACACACTTTTGTATTTTTCACATCTTCTAATGATGCTTTAAAACTGAGTTAATGGTATTTTCAGTCCCCTTAATCTAACCTAAACCTGTTTGCATTGTTAGATAATGCTAATGTTTATAAAGCCATTGGCTGGTCACCGCAATATACAGTAGGTGGTTTCAGGTTTTACTATCCTTGTGAGGACATTTTGCTCTCTATAATGCTGGCAATATGTGATCAACACACACCACAGAAAGGGAAACCTCTCAATCTCTGCACAATACATCCTCACTATTGGGCTGATTCCTGGGGCATATGTGCTCTTGTTAAGTGTGATGTTTGTTGTAGTGTACAGCACAGTGCTCCCTGCAGAGTGTGAGGGAATGAGTCTGTTGAGATAATGCTGTCTACTGAGCTGTTTACATACACCAGATGAGCTCATACGCTCCCCAGCCTTTACTATGCTTCAAATATTTGCTTTTGTAGTGCTGCATGACAAAAATCAATCAATCAATCAGCTTGATCTATCCATCCATCCATCCATCTATCCATCTATCTATCTATCTATCTATCTATCTATCTATCTATCTATCTATCTATCTATCTATCTATCTATCTATCCATCCACCCAGTTTAGCTGCTGATAAACTAAGTCCTGGACTTTGAGTTTGTGTCAGTGTTAATATGTCTCACAGTGTTTGAATATGGTGTGCATCTATTGAAATTCCAGTTCTGCTTGCGTGACTTGCATTCTGAGCCTCATCCGCCCGTGAGATGGAGCTATCTGTGCGCCCTGGAGCAATGGAGTTGTAATGCAGTCTGTGGGCTCATTTGTGACTTTTGACCCTATCTTTTGTGTGCTGCGGCAGAAGCTGCATTTCCCTGGATAGTAAGACGTGGAGGGGTCGTTGTGGTTACCTGTATCAGTGGAGTAGACACGGAAGCTCTTGTCCCAGAAGCCACACAGCAGGATGAAGCGGTTGTCAGCCGTGATGACAAAACACTGAGCGTTTACCTGGATACTCTGATCTAACAGATCTGAAATCTGCCTCCTGTGAATGCCCACATTACTGGCTGTGGAGAGAGAAAGAGAGAGACTGATCAATTTAGTCTTAAAACTCTGAACAAAATGTTGGTTAGGAATGCTGACAGGGAGAGAGATAGAGACAAATAAATACTAAAGACATAAAATAAAGACAAAGAAAAAGCATGAATCAGTAGGCAGATAAGGAGGGATAGACACAGAGCAGCAGAGACATTAGCAAAGGGAATTAGATGGTGCAAGAAAAAGCCTTGACCCTGAAGATCTATTCCTATGCCTGTTAAGTGAAATCCTGACAGCCTCTTAAGAGATTATAAAGATGTTAAACCATTAGCACCAGAAAATATGACATTTGTCATTAATATTGCATGTGTGTGTTGTGAATAGAACTATAAAGAGCAGTAGAAGACAGAAATGACAAGAACTTTAACCCTTCTGCCCCCACGGGCTTTAAAAACAGCTGATTTTGCCACAGAAAGACAAAAAGCTGAAATACTCATAAAAAATGATCTGGCTAGAAACGCTGTAAATTACATGTACTTTTTTTGCATGCGAGGGTGAGAGAGAGCAATAAAGGGAATCAGGTGTGTGAGGCCCAGACACACTCATGACACACACCAGCGATACGTCTGTAGCAGGACAGAGCGGACAGATTATCAACAGCACAGTCATGCAGAATTTACTGTGTTTAAATGTGTGAGGTGGGAGGAATGCAGCTTGTATAAATACATACATCACATTCTGGAGCAAAAGAAGAAAATGAGCTATGAAAGATGTTCCCACACAGAGAAACAGAGGGAGAGATTCATGCTCCTGATACAGCGTAAGCAAAACTTTAACATTTGAAAAGGCTTCTGTTCAAAACATGGAACAGTTACATACTTATTTAGTTGTTGAAACTAGTGGACAACAGATAAGTGTTTGACAGATGACAGATGAACAAACTAGGTGAAATACAGTGAATATAGTCCAAAAGTGTAAATTAGCATTTTGATCACAGACCTATAAATGTTGCAGAATTAGTATATTTCTTTATTTTACAACCTTTATTTTTGTTAGTTTTTGTGAAATCATAAAACTTTGTTTATTTCCTACCAGTATAGCTTCATGCTGGTAATCTCAAAATGGCCAAATGTCAGACAATTAATCAAGCTGGCCGATATCTCAAGATAAAAACTAAATTTCCTAGTGCTACAGTCAACATACTTTTAATGAAAAAGAAGAGATGTAAAAAAAACAATTTTGCTTAGTCTGTTCATATGCCAGGACTTAAACACCATAATAGGCGAGAAATGTATGCTGATCATGAGCTTGACGGACATAAGGAGAGAATCAGAGAAATTATACAGTACATGATATTGTATATTAATGAGATCAACAGGATGAACAAATTAGATGGGTTACTGTAGCTCAACTGGCAGACATGGCGTTAGCAGCGTCAGGGTCGAGGGTTCGATTCCTAATAAATAAATGGACCTAAGTGCACTGTACTGTACATCGCTTTGGAGTTTCCGCTAAATGAAAAAATCGAATAGGAGAGAACTTTCAGAGGGGCTTCATCCATATGTTATCACACATTTTCCTCTCTTTCTCATCAACAGGTTGGAGGGATGAAAGGACAACATATTGTCCTGACAGCGTGTGCCATGCTGCTTCAATCAGACATTATTACACCATTCATATTCATTGAGCCTGACAGGAGAGAGAGAAAAAGCGAGAGAGGGAGAGAGAGCTGATGATGTACAGGCTAAGCCACAGCTCATTGCTTTCCAATTTGCATGCAAATGCTGATCTCAAGCTGAATGGCGGCTGGGTGAAAAACTGCACTCATCTCCTCCCAAGGGCTGGGCCCTCACAACTCACAACAGCCAATCACAAATCACTCTACTGACGATTGACAAGCCACAGACCTATCAAAGGGTCAATCTCCACCGGCAACTGGTACTGCTGGTCCTGGACAGAAGAGCTTTGGTGACCTGAGACAGATGCAAAGAGAGATCAAATGAAAAATAGATTTACTACTGTGAACTGTACATCAGCATGTTTATTTATAGAGGCCACTAAACAGTTATTGCCGCAGCATACTAATAACAAGAAACATGCAGCTCTTTTGTTCCTTATCATTTGAAACAAAAACAAAATTAAGGAACAATAAACTCAAAAAAACAACTGAAGAACAATTAGATTCAATTCTGTTTGCCACATTCAAAACTGTTGTAAAATGACAATAAATGCAAACCTGTGGTAACATGCTGATTACTAACTATATTACTTGGCAGAAAAGATATTCTGGATAAGGTATTAGATGTTTATTTTATAGTATTGTTGCAGTTGTTGAATGCAATATGCCAGTCAAAAGTGGTGTGTTACATGCACTGTATAACCTGAGCAGGACAACTAGATTCATAGATCATAAAATATATTCAGTGTCTGTAGTTAGGAGCTTTCTTTAATTTATACATTGTGACCTCAAACTTGCATGGTCAGTTTTTTTCATGGAGCTGAACCTATAAAATGGATTTTTATAATATGCTGATTTTTGGTAGTCATTTTTGTACATGGGAACACTCTCATTTAAACCACTTTATTTATTAAAGAAGAGAAAACACTCCAACCAGAGCATCCTCTACTGAAAATCCACAATATCTGACATTTTTATAAACATATAACCCCTGAGAAATATGCTTCCTCCTCCTGGTGAATACCATTTAACATTTCCTTCAGTTGATCTGTATCAAATAATAAAGGAGAGGCTGATAAATGCAGGTGTACAGAAAGCTGAATGTAAGTCAGAGGAAGTGTCACATCTGATCCAATTCAAGCAGAGATATCAATGTCCCGAGTCAAAAGAGATCGAGCCCACCCCCACTGAGGTTTACATCAAAACATCAAACAGGGTCTCATACTTGGTTAACAAGGTAAATGACCAGTTTATGAGGTACTTCACCCATATTAGATCACATGACTCAATTCATTTGTGTTACAGAAAATTAGTTGTATATGCTGCTTTGCAAAAATGCAGAAAATACATTTTAATTGAATTACTGCTCCAACAGTGAAACCCGTATTCACAAATGAAGCATACATCACCAAACACCCTGTTGTCCCATATCCCTCACTTACCAGTAAGGCTGTGCCACTTGTTCACGGCGAAGAGCCGGTTGGCGGTGACGGTGATGACAGATGGGTTGGTGAGGCCTGGCTGTGTGTTGGAGGCCACGTGTGTGACCGGAGAGTTGGAGGGGAACTTGAGCACCATGATGACGTCCTGCTGCATCTGCTCTGTGAACATCAGTGGGGTCTGCAGAAGAAGATACTGTTGAGTCCATGAGTGCCACCATCAGCAGGAAGCGAGGAAGCACAGAGGTAAAGAGAGTGATGGTGGGAGAAGGAGAGACGAGGAAGAGAATCAGGAAAAGAAGAAATTAGGCGAAAGAAAAGAGCTGCAAAGTTCAAAAGCTGAGGCTGAAGGTAATCAGGCAGGATGTCAACAACCAGCTCCTGATATAATACACATTATAAAGAAATATCACATTATGACTGAATGGTGACTGAAAAAGCAACAAACGTGTGAAAGCATTTTACAAAGCACTGTTTTACTATGGACCAACTTTTACAGACCCCCAAACCTTTCCAGCCAACCCACAAGAAACCCCTAATAAAATTAGTTAAGCAAGTTAAGCATTAGTTAAGTGTAGTTAACTGGTTAAGGCAGTAGTTAAGTATAAAGAATGGTTACATTTCATAAAAATTTTTAGTCATAACATTAACAAACATTATGATCTTTTACAATAGTTAACCTATCATTATAGTAACACATACAAACACACATTTTTGCAATGTATGAATATTTAAAAAAATATGATTCTTATATCTGTCTACAGAGGACCATTATGGACCTTGGGTTGAAAACTCTGGATCTAGAAATATGCTAGTAAATGAACAGTTCACCTCAAGTCTGTCAGACCTGAAATTATTGGACCTTAGAGTAAAATCAAGAAAGGTTCGAGTTTATTCCGAATTCCGAACGAATCCGGGCTTTCCTTTAGGCTGCCACAAATTATTCCAAACTCCATTAGTAACATTATAATTTGCTTTCCTGCCTTTCAGTCTGTAAGTCAGACGAGAAGAAGCCAGAAGAGGTATATGCACACATACAGACAGCTGTTTGATTACTCTGCAGCAAAGTCATCCAACCATCAAGTTGACTTCCTCACTAAGGCAGGGCTGTGTTTGTAAAGGCAGGAGATCAGAGGTGGGCAGCTGCACTGTCACTCTCTACAACCGTTCTGATTGGGTGCTGCTTCATAATGACTTTCATGAACACACGGATTAATCGCATTAAAGAGAAATGTTGATTTTAAACTAATATAACAGTATTTATTTGCTAATTATAAATAAGCTCATGTGTTGCTGATTTCCTAGTAGGAAAAATCTCAACATAACCATTAACATCATGCTGCTTTAATCCAGTCTAACTGGTGTCCTGTGTCTGTTATGTCTAATCTTGATGTGTGTGTGCATGTGTGTGTGATTTTCAGACACTGCATGGAGACATAGGGCTAATTGGTGTGCCTGCAGTAAATTAGACAGACAGCTAGTGCCTCTTAAATAGTGTTCAGCCTGTGAGTGCCATTAAACAGTGGATCTACTCTTATTAACCTTCAGGAGACATGGGAGAGGGAAGGATAGACAGGAAGATACGGGGAAGAATTAAGAGAACAGAATGGAGTGTGTATGATCCAGATACAGGATCAAATGATGGCAATTTAAAAGAAGATATTATCAAATCTTGTCTGTTGTGCCATTTCTTGTTTCAAAATGTTGGATTTTGTTGTTTTGGAGAGAAAACTGCTGAAAACTGTTGACACAACAAACGTGACATTGTTTCCTGTCTCATCTATAACATGAAAAGATACAGGATGTTAAGAAAGCCAGTAACTGCGATACACACATTACTAATTTTATAGAAGTGCTGTTGATTGTGGGATTATTAAGCAGTATAGCATTGTACAAGCCATGCAGCCTCATAAGGGACCTCATAAGTATAGTACACATAAGCACATCACACAACACTATCCTATTTAAACTCAATTTACATTTGATTTCTATAGTTGATATTAACAAGTTGAAAGCAAAACACTCTTACGCATAAAAATAAACAGACACAAATATAGGATATTTAATTAAACTGTTTTTAATCAATACATTTTAGTATTCATTGAAATATTTATAATCAATATTTCTTTTGCCTGGTTGACCATCACTAAGCTTGTTGCAGTGCATTGTGGGATTGCTACTTATCTACTAATAACACTACCTAAAAATCTGGCTAAAATTAGGAATCTCTGAAACAGCCTTTGCATTGAGAGACTACAGTACTACATGTTTAAATGTGTTGTCTCTGTAGGCAGGTCACTAGGTTTTGGGACAGATCACATAACTATGTCTGCATGTGGACACTTAAAGAGGGCGTTTGGGCACAGGTCTCAGGCAGGTGCTGTCATCGCCACAGAAACACACAGCTAATGGGGCTTTCTGGGCTGTCACCCACAGCCTCTCCGTTTCTAGACTAAAGACCCCAGCACCCTAAAGCTCTCAGCTCAACCACAGGGCTCCCAGTTCTGGGACCCTTTCTCACGCTGGAGGCTCAGTGAGAGAGGACGGGGGAGAGGTGAGGTACAGTACAGCAGACAGCAGTGACTGGATCCGTTTAATCTGACAGCAGTCAGACAGATGGAGGCAGTCAGTGCACATAAATGCTAGATCTCTGCTTCAGAGTGTTAGCCTGTATGTAAATTTATGTTTTAATGAGGTCAACTTTAAATCCAAGGGAAAAAGAGAGTATATTTATACATAGATATTACAGCTCCAAAATAGTATGTTACAAATAAAATTTTATTTGCCATACATTTTAGGGCCGAAACAACCATATGAGAATGAGACGCTTTCTGCCAAATATTGAGATTAGTGGTGAACCGATGTGGATTTTTATTTGTGGTTACATACTCTAAATTTGTGGTTACATACTCTTATGGAGACATTTACTCTTCCTTTTCTCACATTTATTGTAATCCATTGTTATTGTGATAAATTACTCTCATATTATTAGATGACAATCCAAATTTTGTGTCTGTGGTTCAGACATGATGGCAGAAGGGCAGCAAACTTTATCATCACAATTGTCTGTAGGTAGATAGTAACAGTGTGTGTGTTTGTGTGTGTGTGTTACTCACCACCTGCATGGCAGAGCTGCGTGGGGGGTGGGGTTCAATTAGCAGCTGGCAGGGCGTCTGTCCGAAACTTCTGATTTGAGACTCCACTGCCTGAGAGAGAAAGAGAGTGAGGGTTATGGAGCTTTGGTGGCACTAATGAAGAGATATTGGCCTATAAATGTCACCTTGAGACAATGGCTACCCTGCCCTGGACTATATCAACTAATACACACTCAAAGTAATGTGTGTTTGAAAGAGAGAAAGCGAATAGGAGAGAGAGAGAGAGAGAGAGAGAGAGAGAGAAGAAAAGTGGTGGAAATAATGATCATAATAATGGGAAAGGGTTACATTCGAACTGGATTTATATTTCTGTGTGTCCGAGTGTATGTTCAGGAGCTGGTTTTGTTTCAGGATCCAGCTTCTGGGGGTCAAGTGGTGATTTTATGTACAAAAGTAAACAAAAAGGTCTTTATTATTAATGTAGTATTATTACTCTGCAAAGTGCAAAAATGTTAAATGTTGATTTTCTCTGGATTCATGCACTAATTGCACTAAATTCACCACACAATAAAAACCTTACTATATTATGCTTATCACAAACCATATTCATCCTTGCTGCAAGTGAACCCAGATTTAATGAATTTTTTTATTTTGCATAATTTTATTTATAGTTATCAAGGATGCGACGTAACCTAACCTTCATGTATATCATATTTGGCAAACCTTTTACCGACGTGACAAATGAATTTATACAAAAGTAATGCCTTTTTATTTTATGTCTCACACTACTGTTACACAACCCAATCAACACAATCTGTTGTTGAGAACCAGTTTTGGTTGAGAATCAGCGTGTTGTAATCACTCTTATTCAATATCAGAGAAAAGCATGCATGCATTTAAAGGAGAGACACAGGGTCTCAACCATGAAAAAAGACAGATGTGAGACCATGGGAGACAGAGAGAGACAAAAAAGAAAGGGTTCTCACAGCATATACAAACATGTGGTTTTGCAGAGTGCAAGTATCTCTCAATCCCACAGTGCCGTGCGGTCATGTTCAGCTGTGTGTGATATGCGTAAGATCAGTGTGAATCTCTGATGGGATTTCCATGATTCAAGAGAGAAACCAGCCAGATCCCACGCTGGAGAGAGAAAGAGAGGGAGGTATGGTAGAAACGTCCCAGACCCATAAGAAAGTAAGGAGGCTTTCCACGTCCCTCTCATTGTATTTCTTCTTTCTTCCATCTCTCTCTTTTACACTGTACTCGGGAAGCCCATCAATCCTTAAAGTCTGTTTTTAACTCTCATTCTGCTCTTTATCTCTCGTTTTCTCTTCTCATCCCTCACTTCCACTTTGATCTGATTCAGCTCACTCCGCTGGTAACAATAGACTCCGCCACACAAACTCTTCTTTATATAGTGTAAATCCACTAGTGATCTCATTAGAGCCATTGATGGAACACAGATGACAGACTACTGTGTCTGGAAATACCATTCTAAAGAAGTGAGGTTCAGAAGAGGCCATGCAAGGGAAGGCACCCCGTTTCAATTATATGATTGGTTGATTTCTACTCAAAAGCAAATTTGACACTATGTGTGGCATCAATTCTTCATTTTTTAGTCGAGCCCTTTGGTGTTTGGCAAAACCATGTTGCGTCACCTATTAAGCATGAAATGTGTTTTTTTTGACAGATCTCTTTGAAGCAACAGTGTTTTATTGTATAAGCCCTTTGCTTTGCTAATGTAGTTCCACAGACCTTTGTCATAGTAGATGTCACATTTAATTTGATGACCAAAAACACAACTCAGAGGAACAAAGGACAGACCGTTTTGACCGCCCAATTAATGCAACACGGATTTTTGTAAATCAAACATAAAACCTCATACTGTAACACATTAACACACATTAACATGAGTTTTCTCTTGAATTTCTCGGGTTTTATACTGTAAGAAAACAACATTTCCACACAATTTCATAAACACAAGAAAAAATCTTTCCTACATAAAGCATTCCTACATAAATTGTGTTTAATGAGTCAGTTTACGTACAATTTCTGAACAAATTATGAAAATTGGCCAGACATGACATTTTACACAGACTTTCTCTGTATTGCTTTAATGAACAAAAAATTGTCTGCTCTGAGAAACACTATAATTATTAAAGTCAGCAAAAATATAGCAAAGTGCAATAATGGTACATGGTAGTAAACATTTTGATGTGATGTTGTGTTGCAATGTATTGTCAGTTGCTTTCAGTGTAAGCAGTCTACATACAGCGTACAAGCTAACAGTATGGTTACCGGTCTAGTATTGTAATAATTTAATAAAAATATTTAACTTATCAAAAACAGATTGTCTTGCTTAATGTAATGCTAGCTAAGGGGCATTAATGCATTTTAGGGTCAAAAACAGGATGAAGGTGGAGTCAGTTTGGGACGGTTTGTTTAAGCTAATATGTTAATGTGTCTTGCCCAGGCACCTGACCTATCTTCATTAAATCCTCTTCTGACATTTACTACCACAGTAGAGCAAGGCACCAGCGCTCAGGTCAGAGCGTCCAGCCAATGAGGAGAGAAGGTTATATGGGTGCTAGCTATGCTAGAAAGGCCAATCTCTTTAGGAGCACTAGTGCGTATCTGATGAGGTCTCTTTATGTTCTACACATTTAAATGATGGAAATACCCCGTATGTATGCATACACACTCAGAGACATACACAGTCATGCTCCATGAGTCACCTGATTTACTCGAACCCTTGACAAGGCAATTTAGCTGACCAAATTTCCTTATTTTGCATAATGGGATCCCCATAAATATATATATAAGAGATTGGGGGAAGGGTATCTCTCTAAATGTAATACTTTTAAAGGTCAGATTAGTATCGTATTTGGGTAAAAGTGGTTGATTGTAAGAACAAAAACTGTGTGCGTGTGTGTGTGTGTGTGTGTGTGTGTGTGTGTGTGTGCATGTTTGTCTTTTTATTTCATGTGAAAAGGGGACATTTTGTGTCTGTCATGTTCTTTTTTTGTGGTGGAAGGGCAAAGACAGGAAGTAATCATCGTCTGAGTAAACATGGCCCAGTCTTCTGAGTGGCCCTAATCTGCCGTGAGACATTCCACACGCCCCATGGTCCACACTCAGACACACGTGCACACAGAATTCAACATACATAGAGATGCAATTACACACACACACAGTCTGCCATCAAAAAACTTGCTTGTCTTCTCTGTCTGACAAATCCCAGCTTTGCACAAACCAGTCCTGACCTGCAAGTTGCAAAACCAAAACTAGAACCAGAATTTAGAAGTTGATTTCCCCAAAAACCCCATGTGAGAACAGCCAGACCTGATGCCCTAACCTGCTGTGTCCAGACAAACACAAACTCGCTGCTCTAAGAACAGCACCAAACTACACAGCGCTTGTTTATTTTTCTAAATTAGTTCTACAAACTGAAACACGAAATGGAGCAGTATGATTTATTTAAGGTTAAAGAAAAAAATGTGAGACAGATTATTAAAAATAATAATAATTATTGATTTTATCACCATTTGTGCGGCTTACCAGTCAGCATGGCTGAAATTATTTATTAATAATATTAAGTTCTTTATAGTAATAGTAACTTTTACAAAAAACAGTTATGTTTGAAATTTGCAGCTGCAATGTAAGAGTGAAAACTCTAAACTTTTTTTATTTGTTCTACAAAGCATAAACACACATGATCAACATATCATTGAACAGAAGGAATACAACACTGGCCTCAATTTGGCATGTGACAGTTTCATAAACTGCCCCAAAACTCTCTCACAGTGGCCCAGGGCCATCGTTATTGTTGAGCCCTGTCAGTGCTGTTTGCATTCTGTCTTACAAGCTCACTTCTTATGCATTAGATCCGTTAAAAGCTTTTTTCCAAGCGTGTTTATTACAGTGTGATAGCAGACACGACTGTGTGAATTTATTGATCTCCTAATAGCCTGTGGATTGCAGGGTGGCAGTCAGGCGTTAGGAATCCCATTTAACCTCTGCGTATTAAACAGGAAGTGTGCAGGGTAATGGGCTGAACTAGCAAGATGACTGGGGCAGATAGGCTATGAATCTGCATCAGATAGAGGGATGAAAAAGGGATAGAGGGGTAAGAGCTGAGAGGGAGGCAAGAAATGAAAGATGAAGAGGGATAAGCAGATAAAAGAACAAAAGCATGCAGTGAAGGAAGGCACTATAAAGGGATAGCACCATCACCTAGATGGGAATAAGGTGAGGTTTGTCATTAATCAGCCTCAGCCACTGAGCATGAAGGGCAGGGAGACTGGAGCCAACCCTACGCCCACGACTGCCCCAGTAAACACACTCGAAACTGTCATTAACCCTCACACAACTGCTTCATTGGCTTCAAAAACAATGTGACTGTGACCTCTGCAGCACAGACGATGCAATTCATTTCATAAAGCATAATTGAAAGACAAAAAATTGACAAGGTGCCTTTCCATTACACTGTCCTTGCTGTTGCACGCATCAACATTTAACATATACAGTACTGTGTGAAAGTCTTAGGCCACCATTAGATTTCAGCAATGGTGTTAAAACAATGGTGCAATGACCATATATAATCATTTCTCATTATCTTTATTAGAATACAACCAGAAAATACAATAAATCTGTATGCAGTATTAAAAAAAATAAACAGCTTCTGAAGTGTACTAAAGTGGCACATATTTAGTGTAACCTTGAGCAATAGCAGGAATCTGTCTCTCTTAAACCTAAATGGAATGGAACCCCAATTTCTAATTCCAATTCAATGACTTCAGGACAGCCTCCCTAAAAAGTTGTGCTTAGTGTCACAGTAAACACTCTCTTTTGCTTGAAGAAGCCATTTTGTTGTAAAAAATTATTAGTTTTTAATTTAAAAAAAAAAAAAATAATTTGAACTTTTTGTACTTCCTGGATCTTAATAAGGAGGAGACAGAAAAACAAAATGGATTGTCTTTAAAACTGCCTAAACAACAATGCTGGTGGTGACCTAAGACTGTCGCCCTTTAAACATATATGACATTTAACATTCTGTTATGACTTGGGCGAACATATTCATTCTGAATCAGTACAAACTGCTCATTTAAACCAGTGTCATTTCTGACAGGTTGTTCATATTGTAATAAGGGTTAAAAAGATTATTAATTAACCTGACCTGTTAAAAGAGAATCAGTACCAGAACTATCAAATTCCAACCCCAATTAAATGTACTTTTGTTTAGCTTGCCAGCAGTCTTTCATCTGGCAAAACTATGTCCACTGAAAATGTATGCAAGATGTATTTTTAATGATTTGCTGGCTGAACAACTGACGCCCAACAATGAACAGACTGTACTTCCCTCTCTAGCAATCATGTTTTCAATTGCATCCAATTAACTATGCTCAGTTAAAGTCTATACATCAAATACTCTATATTTTAAGTCCTGTTCGGCTCACATCCAGGTCCGTGATGTTCCAGGGCCAACTACATCCTCATGCCCACCAAACAAAAGGATGATGGATTATAGACCACCATGCCAAGTTCAGTAACACCAACATCCTGCTCGTTTGGGATGATGTAAAGCAGATAGTTTTGAATGGTAAATCCTCTTAATGCATTGGATGCTATGTGTACCATCCTCTACAGTAAACGGCATCTAATGTGTCTGTTAGGGATGCAAAGTTCAAGGAATTTCAAATGTCTTTAGTAATTGTTTCTGCTCCTAACATTTATCTTTAACTAGACATATGGTCCAGATAAAGTATAGAACCACTCTGACCGATTCAGGTTTTGCTTTTGTATGGAGTCATACAAAAGCTCATACTGTAGATAATTGAAAAGTGTTCTAAACAATTCATTTATAAATACATAAATTGCAAATCACACTACACTGACAACCAGCCTGGACATTGTAATACGGTATGTCAGATCAGATGCCATTCCTGAGGAAAATGCCATCCCAAGGTGTGTTTGAAGCACATCTGTAGCTGCCAGTGTGGCAGTTAGTGAGCTAGCTGTGTTTCCCTTTGTCTGAACTTGGCTGTTGTTTTGTATACCAGCTCACAGAAGGGAAAAGATAAATAATAAATGAGTGTGGGAGAGAGAGAGAGAGAGAGAGAGAGAGAGAGCAAGAGGAGGGAAAAGGAAGCGGAGAAAAAGAGATTCCCACTGAGCCTGTGGTATGTCTTCAGGGCTTACAGTAACAGCTAAGCAAATGTTTTTCAAGTGTATCTTGAAGCTCAAACAAAGATACAATATGCTATGTTGGACCTCAGGTAAAAAGTGAGATGTGAGAGTCTTTGTGAGTAATACTTCATTTTAAACCTCGCAAGTTGCCTCTGTAGATGACATTTTAAGGTATCATAGGTGCCCTCACTATACGATAGCTGCCCCACAAGGTAGACATATCAATTATGCTGACTTCAAAACTATCTTGTTTTTGCTGAATTCTAAGGCAGCATCACATATACTCTATCTTTTATGAAGGCAATCCCAGAATGCACCATTACAAGCTCAGCAACAGTGTACAAGGCAAGAGACTTGCTAATGTGTTTATATTTCATTCAATACTGAAAATATTGATATATTGACAAAACAGTTTTTTTCAATTTTACCCACTGTGTGTGTGCTGTGAAATATTTATGCGTATCAGAGATTTTTGAAACATGCTAATGGCAAAATCTACTGAAATCAATTGCTGAAGTCACCCAGAAGAGCGCTAATTGTATACGTTCCACATCAGTCACTTGTGAGTTTCCGTAACTGTTAAGATGCTGTCTCAGTGGGCAGCTACTTTTGTAGACAGCAGATCCCTAGGTTTTGAAACAGAACATGTGTATGAGAGAAATAGACACACTTACCTCTCTGAGCATGGGATCAGATATAGAGCTGAGGTTCACTGCTCCTTCGTAAGTCAGATAATAGAAGACATTAAGAGCTCTGATGGCCTCAGGTCCCTGCTGCTTATATCCGAATATCAGATCAATCCACTGATGCAGCTGACAGGACACAAACTCGCTCTCCAACGCCTATGAAAAGAGATAGTAGATATACCCAATGTCATTGAGGGCCACGGATACTGAGAACACCAAAAGAACCCACTGAAACGCAGACATTTGGAGATGCTGTAGTCAAGAAAGCTCATCAGTAAATATGGCACAACAAAAGACAGATTGTGATAGATTTGTTATTTTTTAAAAATTTTCACATGTCTGTAAATTTGCAGAGAGCTCCTCTGAGAACGTAACTAAGTAGCATGGGTAACAGGATCTGTCAAAATGTGCTCAACAGTCACAAATGACATAATACACACAAATTACAAGCATATGCTTCCAGGACAGAACCGCTGGAGCAAAGCGGATCGTCTTACACAAGCACGACGAGATATCTTTGCTCTTTTGTTTAGTCTCATCTCTATGTGCCGCGGGGAGCCGAAAAGCGTTGTTTTTTCCAGAGCCATGATTGTTCTTCAACTGTCATAACATTAGAACACAAGCTGTTTCTCTCTTCATTAGCCGCCAAAGGAGGGCCTCCGTTTATGACTGCTCATAAAAAACAGCAATTGTGTTAATTTGCTCAAAGCTGTGTGGGCACAAAGGCCTCTAAACGAGCCCAAATGAGTATGAGAAGAGCCTTGATTGTCATTGCTGCCTTGTGTCACATTAATTTTAAGGCAAACATTAGGCCCTGCACTTAAACAGCAATTTATATCATTTAAACGCTTACTGGAAGGGTCTTAGCATCACTCATTTAAATGTGAATTCGCTGACAGCTAATTCCCCTTAATTTGCACTCCAAGCTTTCTTAATTAGAACTTTAAATCAGAAGGGCAATGAGAGATGCTGTGAAATGTGACATTTGTGCAATGACAACAGGCTTGACAGCAAACCGGATTGCTTCTTGTATAATTTCATGATATGTGTGATATCACAGAGTAACTCATGCTTGCAAAAGTTGAGATGAAACCCTAAGGGCTCTGTGGTTCTGGTTAGATATTAATGAGATACCTTAGTACAGCTCCTGTTGGTGTAATTTAGGGAAACTGTAATAGGGTATAGAGAGCAACAGCATACGTGCTGTAGAGATTCACACACAACCAAAGAATTGTGGTTTAATTAATAGTGCAATAAAGTAAGACAAGACTGAAACAAAACAAAACAAAAACACAAAAACAAAAAAAAGCATCAAAGTAATATTGCAAGTGTTAAATATGGAGCACATCTAATAAATAAATTGAGATATTCTCCTTGTCAATGGTGTCAACAGTTTTATTAGCAGTTCACGGCATCTATTACAAACACAATCTATTTATCTACAAAAATTCTATTAAAAAGAACTTGTTGGGGGGGTAGTTTATTATGACGGGTTGACCCTCATTGTTCCATGACTTGTCTGTTTCCAAACTTAATGCAGGGGCTGATGGGCATTTAATATGGGCCGCCATCTTGTGTCAATCAGCAAGGGGAAACAAAGAGGGGGGGAGTGTTATTGGACACCAACTCTCCAGAGGACTGCCTTTATGTTAATCAAGGTACTCTGAAATCAGGACTGAGATGGAAACCCTGCTCAGGGAGGCCTGACCTCATCAGGGATGCAGAGAGCATTTGGTAGGGTCTCCTGAGGCAAGCGTGTCACTCTGAACCCATGCTCTTGCATCAAAAGAGGAGGGAGCGATGTGTACAACATTGGATTCCTTTTTAAAAATTACTACACCACATATGTTAACCTAGAGGGCACGTGTGCATATTTAAAAAGAAATGCAAGTGCTTTTGCTATAAAATGTCAGGTTAAGATGCCTGATATGACACAAGACTTACACTGAAAATATCACTAAATGTGAGGTGTTGTGTTGGTCGGTGCATAGATGTAAGGAAATAGCCCAGCCAAAAAATGTAAATTCTGTCATTCCAAACACATATGTTGTAGTTCTTTTAATGGAAAACTGAAGCAGGATTTTTTGAAAAATGATTTTGTAGCTCTTGCCATGCAACAACAATTCATAGTGACCAGGGGTTGTGAAGCTTAAAAAAAGAATAAAAATAACCTTCAGTGCAACTTTTCACCCAGAATGGCACGGGCTAGAGTGTGTATACGCTATTTTTATTATCCTTTAAAAAGCTTGACAGACATGGTCACTATTAACTGTCGTTGTCTTTGAAGAGCTATGCAGCTCCTCCAAGCATTCTACTTTTGTGTAAAGAACAAAATAACAGCATATGGGTTTGGAACAACATGAGCAAATAATGACAGAATTTTCATTTTTGGGTGAACTATTCCTTTAATTCATGCATATGTACAAGAGATGCCCAAGAGTATGTAAGATGCAGCTCATTAAGGCATGCTCATAACTGGAGAGCATTATTGATGTGCCAATTAGTACAGGCAGTATGTCCCATAAAATCCACCGGGAATCATCAGCATTATGGAAATGTGTGTTTGTGTGTGCAAAAGTGCTAGCGATCGTGGTGTATTATTTTAGCACTACTGTTTAAAGTTAAGTAATATGCATGTTACAAAAGCAACAAAGAACAGAGGATACAAAGCAACAAAACAATGACCTCAATATTGAAGCAGGGCAGAAAATAAACATGCAGATAAAATATTTATGGAGCAAATGGAAATAATTTAAATGACATCTCAGATGGCAGATTCTGGTTTCTGAACTCAATATACCGTCTCTTTTTTGGCAAAACTGACAAATTGCCGGCGAGCTAAGCAGGCTTGCGTAATGGTACCGTTCAGTACTAGCTGGCAGACGTTCAGTGACATGGGGAGAGTCGTCTGGGTTTGTTCTATTTTCTCTCTCTAGAGGAATCTCAAGCTGGGGGAGTGTTTGAATATTACGGGAATGTCATTTCCAAAACCTACAACTTCAAATTTCAGTTTTATATGCTAACTGACGAGCTCACTGGGATGCAAAACAGCTTTGAAGGCCAAGTTATTACAGGGATCCTTCATTTTTTTCGTTCTTTTATGATTATCACTAGATTTCCAGGCACACGAATACCTGCAGTACATGCAGAACTGTAGGACACTAATGATACTTTCAAACATGTCTTTTTACGAGATGAGATTTCTCTGAGCTCTTTATGGCTTTCATTGGCCATTTCCCCATCTTTAGCAGCCCTTTAAAAGCATTTTAAGGACTTAGAGGTAACCTGTCTGTGGCCATGTTAAAATGCCACATAACAAATCAATCTGTCTGTTTTGCATTTGAATACAGGGCTGTCAAGAGCTACAGAGTGAGATGGCGAAAACATGGGCAGAAGGGAATATTTGATTGGCAGCTGGACTGTGCAGTATTGATTAAACAAGATTATGTGGCAGTCATTGCGGATGTGGGCAATGTGTGTTGAGTCTACACCCAGACTGTGACAGAAGACACAAATAAAGTACATGCATCTGTGGAATACATACATCTGCTATTTTAAAACCAGTCTGTAGAGACGTCAACTGTGCAATTCAGCAATGGTGAATACACTGTATACAGTAATAAAATACAGAGAACAGTGTACACACTTGATTTTATGTTTGGGGTAGATTATTTGGCTCAGAACTGTAAGAAATTGTAAGGCCTTAGCGCAAGGCTCTCTGGAGTACTCAATTCTGATTGGACAATCACAGGATTCTCCTGTGAATGGATTCTGCTGTCAAATAGTTCTGAGTAAACGGTTAACAACATCTGTCTGGGTTTGAGATAATGACTGGCTGACTGTACATTATCTGTGTTATTTGTCTCCAGATGTCAGCATAAAAACATCTATGCTAACTGAAACACTGATATCCTCCTCTATCTACAGATATATGATATTATGAGATACAAGAGAACACAAACAAATCTTTGCGAACTTTCAACAGTCAAAGACAGGCTGCAATTAGAGGTAGCAGAGCACCCCCCATCCCAGAATGCATCTGGCTGAGGTGCAGTAGAAAGGATTATTTGGATAGCTGTTCAGGAGTGGCAGGGCCTCTTAAATGACTGTGATTCACTCCGAGTGGGAGACGAACATGTGTGTGCGTGTATGTCCGCACCACACCACACAAAGAATGATTAGAATAGATGGCTGTGCTAATTAACTTCTACTCTGAGCTTCTTAAGTCTATAGAGAGTGACTGATTAGGTAATGATGTATCCTTACCTAGGAAAGACTCTTTCTCTTTATACTGAGAAAGTGGGTGTAGGAACGATGGTGTAGGAGAAATTGTGTGTGTGTGTGTGTGTGTGTGTAGTAAATCTGTAATCTAAATCTGTAATCTAGGTTATGTTTATCTGAGCAATCTGTATGCAAAGAAACTCTTTAAGCAGGTAAGCAGATATTAATTTTTTACAACCATTTTGTTGCCTTTGCCACCCTTATTCAGATGTTAGAGGACAGAATACAATTTGGAAGTGTGTGGGGGTGTATACTACATTGTGAGCCAGCATTAAACTTTGGATTTAATACAGAGCTCTCCAGATGCCCTAAAAGTTGGGCTATTTTTAACTTAACTCTGTGTCATAAAAGCAGCACAAGAAGAGAGGCAAAAGTCAAAAATGTTCATCTGCATGCATGTTTAAAGACACAACTTTTCTGCGAGGGTTTAATTGCACAAACTGTCTAACAGCTACAGTGAGCTTTCAGCATAATAAAGCATGTTAAAGAAAATAGGGTAAAGGTAAAAAAAATTATTGTGATCCTTTTCTACTTTAAAAGTTCAGCTATTGTCTTGTCTTCCCAATGGTCATCAAAAAACAAATATCAATATATATATAAAAACAAGAATAGTATCCCAAGCAGCTCTTCATAGTAATGACCTTTCCTTTTTTTAGTGGAATGCATCATGCCATCTGAAAAGCCCAGGCCAATATCATTCATGAGTATATCATTATCTGTCTATTACTGCTGGAGTACATTTAAGGTGACCCTGAGAATCCCCAGAAGTTTAGCAGGACAGAGTCATATGAAGGAGCAGTAAATTAAGATGCTCTACCTTTGGTGTGAATGTTGATATCGGGGGTCACTGATTTCCATGATGGATGTCCTAAACTTGTCGTCCTTGTCAGAGGTTGGTTTGAAATGCAGACCGGGTGAGAGAGTGATTGTTTGTGTGTGCAAGTAAGAGAGGCCAATGAGTTGCACCCATGCTGAAAATTAATTTCTCCATTTATTCACAGTGCATGCTTGAGTGAATGTCTGTGAAGGGGAGATCCAAGGCTAAGATGCATTTTTTCCCAGCCCACAACAAGCAGGCATTTGGGCACATGTACATCAACAGGCTGGTCTTTCACACAGGAAGAGAGAAACTTTCTGGAGTCCCATAAAGTCATTGTGTGTATCAGCTGCACTGGATTACTGTATTTCTCAGGCTCCACTCCCTATTTCATGACATCACAAAGGGGGTGGAGAGGTCATCATAAAACTGCTCATGACAACAATGGATTCATACATGAGGGAAAATCTGAGTAAAATCTGTTTTTATTATTAAATTATGATATTTAAAAATCAGCTCTTGCAGAGTTAGTACGAACTATCAATTAGTTTCCAGCCCAGATATTCAGGTTTCCTTCATGTAGTGCTACTAGAAGGACAAACTGAAATACATTTGTACCCCATAATGGTTGTTTTCCAAACAGTTTACCAAAACCTTGCCCCCATCTGCTACAAACAGGCAATTCTGGCCCAAAATCATGCCACTGGTTGAGCCAGGGTTGCTACTGTATGTCCTTTTACTCGAACAAACAAAAAAATGTCGTAAAAATTAAAAAGTAAAATTTCTGGGAAATCAGCCTACAAATATATATATAGGTCTGTGCAGATTAACCTCGAATAAGAGAATCCATTTCGGAGAAACTACACATTAAAACACTAGGTCACACTATAGCCTAGATGTCCGAGCTAATGTATTACACTTTAGAAGTCTGTAGTGTGTGGTTAGGTTTTTCCAGACAGTGTGGTGGTAAATATATAGTCTATGCCAGCAGTATTCAACCTGGCCAACTGACCGTGTGTGGCTAGCCACGCATGGCCGTCCAGCCTGTGACATGCACCATCCAAAAATAACATTTAATTTTTCCTCCAATTACAGTGAAAAAGATTAAACACCATCCAAATTTTGCCTGTACTAGTCACGTAAAAACATTTAAGATGATTAGATTAACAAATTTTCCACTACTGGATGATGTGTGTGCGAGCATGTCACACACAATTTTGAAAGATTTGCAGCAACAGTCAAGTCAGATGGAAAAATAAGTAATAAACTTTAATTTTTAGATTTCAATCAACCTAAATTAGCTAGACATGTTATTAGAGAGCTATTTATTTTACCTGTGGAAAAAGGAGGACTTGGCTAAAACTTTTGGCTTTCACCACTTGAGGCCAATTAATGGATGTTTTAAACAAGCTGAGAGAGACCAACACAAAGCAGCATGCTCTGGTCACAGATATGATCCCTGGATGCAATTTGAAATGTGTAAAAGTATAAAAATGCCTTTCAGATTTGTATTTGGGTACATTTATGAACACAACTTCTCTGCGATTTGAACCGAATGCAATGACTGGATTAACATTTTATGGTCCTATGCCTTAAACATAAGATATACATTTATATAATATATTTAAACCACTTTATCTAGAGATTGCTATGAGGATGTGAGGAGACTTTCAACCAACATAAAAAAACGTTTCTGTTTAAATCCATTCTGCAAAATGGAAAAAAATGCAGAAAATGCAGAGAAACCACAGATTCTGCCTGGGTCTGGTTTTCACCAATAGTTCATAATAATATTCAACATGACTGGTTGTGTTTATGACATCATATGTAGGCTGACATTACTTGCTCCCATTGAGACCTGCTTTTGGCACTTAAAGCAACCCAACTGAGGAACGGTTCGAGAACCACTGGTCTACACCAATAGTAGAGGTACAGTAGCCACATTAGCAGTAGCGATGAAAGCCACGGTGTGAGCTGAGAGGCATCAGAACGAGTCTGTAGCGGTAGATGTGTTTGAATAAAAAGAATGCATGAGGAGATGAGAGGAGAATGCAAACATTGATGACCTCTGACATCGCAGACGTCTGTGGTCTTATGGAGACATGCAGCCGCAGACAGGCTGTGGGAAACTGAGAAGTTGTTTGCTACAAGACATGACACAGACTCATCCTCGCAGTTTAGATAATGTCAGCTGCTACATGCGTGCAGTTCTTGTGAAGTAACCATAACAGAAGCCAGCAACCAGAGTCTACTCAAACATGATCATGTGATTGCACCATTAGAATATTATGTTCCCACATAAGGCAAGAACACATAATGGGCTCGCTCAGAATCCCAGCGCACTTAAGTAAGTGCAAAAAGCTGTCAACATATAAATCTGACAAACCTCAGGATTCTGTGTTCACGGGTGTATGTCAGGTCTTGAGTGTGTTTTTTCTCAACTTAAACCGACACTTGTCTCTCAACGAAGCGTGGGCTTGGTTTAATGACGATTCTGTTATCGGTCACAGCTGTAAGAGCCAAGTCTTCAGTGTAGTCCAACACCATCAAAAAACCCTGTGCTGTAAAAGAATTGATTATTCGTTCCAGAAATGCCACAGAGAAGTCCAAACAGTTACCTAATAGAAATACTTTTCTTTATTGCTACACTGGTCTTGTGTTTCTGGCTTGGAAGCTGTAACTGCCTGACTCTATTACACAACACTGAAGTGCAGGGTAAAGATGGATGAGCATTTTAAAGCTAAAGTGTGTCATTTTTAAATGTTTAAAATACTTTGAATTAGCTCAATATGCAGAAACACATAACAACTAGGGTTGCACAACAAATTATTGAAATATCGCAAATGTGCATATTGCATATGAATATTGCAATGGTTGCAATAATGGGTTGTCAATTTTAAGTCAATGCAAATAGCAGAGAGACTTCTATAAGATGTAGTGAAGCTTTTCCCAGAAAGTGTGAAACATGTATGCTGGTTACAATTTTCAGTTTGTAAATATATTTTAGTATCATTTAAAAGAATTTTACAAATGTAAAGCATTATCCATTTGTATATTGCAATCACATTATTTAGCAAGTCATCGCATATTGGATTTTTCTTCAGTATCGTGCAGCTCTAATAGCAATAATACATAGCAATAACAAATGCCATATAAAAGGTTAAAAGTGTCACCACTGTGGAATTAAGTTTACATGAGCAACCTGGTAAGCCTGACACCGCGTGATTGACTCAATCAACAGCATGAGTTTGGGGCGGGACTTAAGGTCTGCCTTACCAATCACATGGAGGTGGCTGAAAACATTGAAAACAGCCATTATTTTTGCTACTCATAATATTTTACAATAAATTACTGCAATTACTTGATGATACGGATAAAGCATCATTTACTCCAGATTTACTGAATAAACAAAATGCATGCTGGTAAACATACACAAGCTCTGTGATTCTTTCACAACTTTCCAGTCACTGTCGCTGCGTCTCTCTCTCTCTTGCGGTCATATGTGCATTTCTAACAGCAAGATGTGTGTGCTCTCTGTGGATGCTGAACTGCCATCTGCATTAGTCTCTTTTGAACAAATGCTCTGAGCCTATTGTGTGTGTGTGTTCAGAGAGCTCCTACCAGCTGTTATATGAGTGTAGTAAAAGGACTTACAAAAACATTGGCTCATGTTCAGAAATCCTGTACCTAAAATGATCTTTCAGCAGTTTACACACTTTTGACTAAAGCAAACCCCAAAGACTCCAGTAAACAACCTGTTGTGCTTGGCAATATCAGAAATACACTTATAACAAAGAAGAATCAACTATGAACTAATCAATTACTTTATAATTCATTTAATTAATTTATTTTAATGTATTAAATTGTGTATTTTTAAATCTTTCAAAAACTTAAACTAAACTGACAGCTCTAAACCTTTCATTTCTAACTGTTGCCACTTACATCATCAGTGTCAACACGTGATAAGCAAGCGTTTTCAATAACAATACTAACCACATTAACAGTGTTAAAAATAAGCTGTCCTCAAGACATTGATCTGAAACAATCCTGAGAATCTTGCCTGAGAATCTTCTGCTGGTTTATGGAAAATATACTGCCCAAGGGTCAGTTTACAATCACCTGCCACTGCTGCATTATAATCTGGGTGAATATGAGATGAAGGACTAGTCATGTATTGTGGAATGTTCTTTAGCATGACAGTGGCCAGATCTGAGTTGTTATCTGGTGGGAGGGATCAAGTTCTTAACCTTTTCCTCGACCTTGTGGTAAAAAACAACAATCACTGCTGATCTGAGTGTCTCGTGACATCACAGAGAGAAGAGAATGAGGAGAGAGAAGGAACACGGTTCGTTTTTTATTTCAGCAGGAGTCTGTTTAAAGTCTAACACACATGCCTGAATTCATGTATTATATATAATTCCTGTTTAATGCATAAGTATTGTATACCTACAGTATAAGTTAGTAGTTTGTAGGTTGACTGCCTTGAAAACTGAACACTGTGGCTCTAAGGTGCTTTAAAACATTGGGTTAGATGGAGCAGTCCGACGATTAAACCAATGGTTTTAATTTAGGGCGTGACTAGCTGTTAAAGCTGTTTAGAAAGGAACTGACTAGTTTTTCCAAACAACGGCAGATAGTTGGCGGGTTTGGGTAACTTGTTTGAAAACACACTGTGCCTTTAATATATTGTTGCCCTTCTGTGTCTTTACTGGATGGGAAATATGTGTGTGTGTGTGAGGTTAGTTTGAGGAAAAGCATGCTGGAACAATTCTTACAAACTAACCAAGAATGCATGTTATTTATACATAAAGTTCTGATTTAAGGTTATTTTGTAGTGTGTTTTGGACGTTTACTCTTTTGATATTATGAACAGTGTGCACCAATGCTTGTTTTGGCGAGTACAGTTATTTCTGCACACATGCATTTAGCGTGACTGCTGCAGATTGCAGTTTAATTAGCTGTTAATCATCTATAGAACATAAATGACCATGTGTGTGCATCACGCTGTTTTCTGGCCATTAGTAACAGATGAGCTAAAGAGTGTAGCAGGCCATTAGCTCTCTGCTGCATGTGTCTGTCTCTGACTGAGTGTGGGCCCTCATTACAAATGTAGCCCATTGTAGCAGAGTAGAACAGCTGACATCCCCTAATGCCAGCTATAAGTCATCAGTAGTGCTCATGCATCCCCCCTCCACCATCCCAACACACACATAAACACAAAGGAGAGCAGCTCCTGGTAATGAGAGGTTTCTGGCTTAAGTGTAAAATAACTGGTGACAGAAAGAGGGCATGTTTGAGAAATCGGAGCATTTTCCTGTTTGTGAAAAGTTGAACTGAGAAGTTTGCAGGAAAAGAGGCTAAAACTGTGGTGAGTACAGTGTCTAGTGTAATCTAGTTTAGGTTTTCTTTAGCATCACACTTAATGTTAGGACTTAGGTTCACACGTAATGTTAATCTTTCTCCTCTGTCTAAAGTGCAATATTTCTAAGTGATTATGAATTGAAATTCAAAAACAATTTGCAGCGATGCCCAACTCTTCGTTGTTCTCTGCTTTGCTTTTGCCATTGATTTTCGGAGATTTCCAACTCCCATGTTAAAAGTATATAACCAACAAAGTAAAAAATAATACGCATGAATAAATGCAGGTCTGATCCAATTGGAAAAAACGCAGGATGCGTCAACAAGGCAGCTGCTGTTGTACGGTATGTGAGAATGCGAGGGGAGAATACACAATAGTTGTATCCTTCCTCTAAAAAGGTCCTTTTTGAAGAATATTATAACATGAATAAAATTAATCTGGACATTTAAAAAAAAGGCTTCAATGAGCAACAATTATGTTTATCTGAAGGTAGGTTATATAGTATAGTTACGTCATTTTAGAGTTTGGCTCTAAAGTGGAAATGTGGGCTAGATCTAAGAGATGTTCACAGATCCCTCGGCCGTGTACGAGCAGTGTAACCATATGGAAAAAGGCTATGACAACATTCAACCCGGCATTCACAGACACCAAAGCTAAACACAACCACAGAGCACATGGGACCTCATGACTCACAATTTTCAAATGATTTGTTCTCATTACCTCCCTCACACACACACACACACACACACACAGTGAACAACAGAGTTTGACCGGTAGAGAGCAATAATCTATTAAAAAGACACTTACGAATGTAAGTGTACCTTACACTTACCAGACAGTGTAAAGAAAAAAAATACTAGTTTTAATGCAGTTATGTCATTCTCTTTTAAAAATGACAGCTCATACAAGGTAAGGCTTTGGGGAAATTACAGAGTGACACGGTGACTCAGAGTCTGTTTATCACAATGTCACCTCTGTGTGCAAGGTAACAAAGTTGCACTTATTTTTAGGAGCAAAATATTCTGGGGGATTTCAATATTTTAGTCATTATTTTATTTTTCTTCTCTTTCCCAAAACTTTGCAGTATTTATGTGGATACATTAAAAATAAACAGCTACTAATTGTAGTAACTAAACACCACAATAATAGGACAGCAAACTTAGTAGATGTATAGATTAACCTGTATAGATTAAATTGTAAAGGGCTTCAAAGTTAGACAACAGCTTAATTCAAAAGATATAATATCTTTGACTTTCAATTCATGTCATTACTAACAGACACTTAACATAGGCTACAAGCTGCCCCTGTAGTTAGTTTAAATTGTGTCAGAACACTTGACATGCTCTATAGAAACACTGCCACGCAATTTAATAGCAGGCAGAGTCTGTAAAATATGGCAGTGACACTAATTAATACAGCACTGGTGCTGCACGAAACAATACAATCAGAACAGCTGTAATTACGGCTGTACTATAGCATATGCATACATTCCCACAAACACAGAGCAATCAGCTATTCACCCAGTCAAAGCATCGAAATAAATTAAACAGAAACTCTGAGGAAGTGGAAATGTGTGAGCGTCTATGTGTATGGAAAAACATTGACATTGAATGAGGGGGTTGTGTGTGTGTGTGTGTGTAGATGTGTGTGTGTGAGACATAGAAAAAGATGATTAATGGGAAACTCAGACTGATATCAGAGTTGCAATTATCTGCATAAAACAGGTCACACCCACACAAACACAACCAGATTGCTGGCTGTGGCAATCGCCATCAGCGCTTTAACTGCAATTTAATAAGGAAGATAGAGAAAGATGAAGGCGAGATTGGGGGGTCTGATGGAGACTGAGGGAGTAAATGAACGTACAAGTCTGTTGATGCGTACAAACTCCTCAGGACTCTTGGCCCAGGGTGGAAGCTCCACATCTGACACCACCGTCCCATCATCCATCACTCCCAGGTTGTAATTATTGGAGTTGACAAACATCTCTGGGAGGTAAAAGAACTCTGGGATTAACTCCTGTGAGAGACAGACAGCGAGAGACATTTTACATTAATAACTCATACAATAATTAGATATTACACAGCTTTTTGGAATATGTGATTTTGGTCAATCACTGCATATGTTATGGTCAAATAATTTGTATAATGACCACTAAACTGTATATTAGACATTACTGCATACAGCAAATGTTAAATTGATTGAATGACTGATTTATTGATTAGACTTTATTATCCAATGTAAACATTTTTCTTTGACGTATCATAAACACAAATGTTATACACATGCACTACCAATTATTATTATCATGCAACAAATTATAAACAACCACCAATTAAAGCAACCATTCTCACAAAAGTTGCGGTAAAAAGCATTAATAGTCTGTTTTCCTTTGTGACACACACAGACGTCACTTTTTTTTAGCTTCAATAAATAAATATAAAGTTACATTAAGGAAGATTAGAACCCTGAACCCCATAATTCCAGAACAGAATTCCAACTATTTTTGTGGAAAAGTATTTTAAGTAACTGAAATAAAAACATCTCAATATTAATCAGTACTGGAGGCCAGTAATATGAGGGATTGATTTCATTATTCAAGCAGTTTGCTGTCCATTAAAATTTAATTAACACTGTTTAACGATTTCAATTACATGTCAAATTCTGTATCATAGAATTACAAATTTGTTACCGGACAAAACAGTATACACATGTAAATTAGTAATCACATTTAAAATGTTAACCTGTATTTGTTATTGATCTAAATTAGTGCACACCCACTCTTTAGTTAATCCTAGAAAATCCTAGAAGGTGAGCATAAACATGTTCTTTCTCTGCAAAATAAACATTTGCCCCTTGGGAAAACCAGTTAGCTGAAAGCCATCACATACTCTTTAACAAATCAAATTGTGAACTGAACATCACTGCTATTCTCTGGGATGAGTTTAAGCTAAATCTGAGAACAAGAAGTCACATTTTTATATAGAAATTACATAGCTTTTTTTAAACATTTACAAAAAACCATATATAGATATACAAATCATCATCTATAGATATAGATATGTGTATCATCTATATATGTTTCCATTACGCTTAAACACAGACATTCGTTTACAGACAAACACAACTTGTGGGTTCATTGAGAATGGCCAATTAGGTGAGCAAGCAAATCATACAAGTTCAAAACTAGCCCCCTGTCTATGTTCTTTTTGGTCCTCTCTTTAAAACAGAAGTCTTTAAAACAAAAAGGTCAGGCTTTTACAATGGCACCAGGCGCCCTGAGGTTCATTTATGGAGCCTGGCGTAAATTTGGCGTCTTCACTGGCGGCACAAAGACTCAGAGCCACTTAACCAGTGGTGGTGGGGGAGAGATAGCAGAACCAGGGTTCGTAGGAGCTATTATGTGCAATGGCCCTTGAGCAGAACTGGTCAGAGGGCAAAACCTGTGATCCAAAATCCTGTCCTGCTGCGGGTCAATAGAGAGGGGTGCCCCTTGGCCCCCTCTTCGGTCCTCTCTGATTCCCCTGAGGGGAAACTTTCAGTGTCCACAGTGCTTTCAGGCCAGTGCAGTGGGTCAGGGGATAGGGGTTAAAGGTCAGGCCAGAGTTTGCCTGGCTAGAGACAGACAGGATCAGGTTGGCTTTAGGCCATTATTGATCTCTTTAGCCTGGACACAAAAACTGCTAAAGTCTTTTCACCCTTGGTAGCATAAGGAGGTGGGTCTTAATGTTGTGGAACTGCTGTGCTTTCTTTTTTTTTTTGGAAAAGGGAAAAACAGCATGGCAAACTGATACATGAGATATTACATATATGGCGAACTTCTCATTTGCACCTTTCAGATTTTTTGTGCAGCAGTACAAACTAAAACATATTGGAAATATTTCACAGTTTCAACATCAAATAATCTAAAGGTGATTTAGAGGTTTGTCATTTTTAGTCAAGTCTTCTATTTATTTTAAACTGTGCCAATCCTGTTACATTGATCCAAAGTGACAACGTTAGCCAGAAACCAAACTGGGTTCATTGTAAGCTTCGATATCAAGTGTGACCATGTAAGGTGAGCTGCACGTTTTAGTGTTTTATTATCAAAATGAGGGCCATTAACCCTTGAAAACCTCCAACACGTAAGGAGCATGGTAACAAAATGGATGTCTGTTGTGATGAATATTTCAAGAAGGCTGAACATTTGTTTTGCACTTTGAGGGCCTCTTAAGGGGCTACAGTGTGCATTTGGGATCGCTGTCTGACTGGTTTGGGGCCGAAAGACAAAAGGTTCAGCTAAGGGTTAGAGCATTATAAAGGGTTTCGCAAGGGAGAGTGTAAAAAGGGGGAAAGTTTGAAATCAAGATTAGTTTAAGCTTTGATCAAGGACCCTTGACGCTTTCATGGTAGCATGACAAGGATTGGTTGTGACCGTACATGTGCTAGGGCCAATTTTTATAGAGAGGTGACGGGGGCAGCCGGGCGGAGAGCTGCAGTGTCTCCATGACGACTGCCCTCACACCGAGCTCCAGTTACCAAGAGGAAGTCAATTCACTAGAGAAACGTCTAATCATGTAATAGTCTCCACATTTGTGGACTAAAACCAAATCCAGGCTTGAGACTGACTTGTCTAAAATACAAAAAACTCAAATAAAAAACAAACTAAAGTGTAGAGTGCATTTTTTTGTAATTTAGGCATCAGCCGGTCTGTAGCCTGGATTTGGTTTTGTGGAGACTATTACATATATAAATAAATAAATATATAAACATATATGGGTGCGTAGCAAAACAAATACAACTAAAACATATGGCTCATGTCATCTTTGTGCATGGATGATTTTGCATGGATCTATTTAAAAAACGGTAGTTTGACTCACAAAGCATTTTGTGTGTGTGAATGGGAACGTACCTTCACATCGGATGTGTCCCTCTGGCAGTTTCTCCAGGCTCTAGACACAGAGGAGAAGGTGCGATCTGCGTGGTCAAATTTTCCACCTTGGAAATTCAGGAAGAATGTTGTGAAAGGCTCCTGTGGATAGAAGAGGGCAGAAACTGCTGACTTTCCACACACAGTGACAAAAGTCGTTCTAGGACCTCAAATAACTAAAGAGCAAATTCCAGTGCATTAAGCTAAATTCTAGGCCTCTAATTTAGATTTTTTTGCTATTTAGTATCGATGCCTGCTGTTACTAACAAAGCCCTTTACAATATGATCCTAATGTGTGTGCACTAAATGACATCCTGCTCTCCAAAAGAAGAACCTGAATGCTAAACAAACCTGTTATTAACCCCATTCAGACAGCAAAGTCTTTAAAAGTGCATTATTTGTTCTTCTAATCATGCTTAATCTTGTTTGTGGAGAATCAATAGATGGTTCTTTTGAAACAATACCTCCCCGATGAGAGGGACGCAATTAGAGTGAATAGCACCCCGGTAAGCCACACCATCAAAGAAAAATGCCCTAATTACGCAAAGGCTTTTGGGTGCTTGACTGAATTTAACGCCCTGCTTTTCGCTGTCAAGAGCCTCAATATCACCAGGTTGTTGATTTGTGCTACGGTACATGAATTAGGGTGTTTGCTGAAGTGGATTTGGGATAAGCCTGATAATAATGGAAAAGGATCAATACAATGGGCCAACAGGGAACAGCAATGAAAGTGAGATACTGTAACAATTACAGGGTTGGCCAGGAGTGGGAGTGACCTCTTTCTTTGTCCGGAAGAAGCTTTGTATTAGAATATAGCAAAGCATTGCAAATAGACTAAACATTACAGCATACATACATGTTTCCATGACATCAATATTATTTCTTTTTATTTACAGTAATTACACGTTCAAATCCTTTTAGTGCTGTAAAGGATCATGGTATTTCTTAACTGTAAAACTAATACAGAACCGGTATTAAAGCAAAACTCTGAAGAATTAACATCAGCATCTTTAAAATGTTGTAATGAAGCATAATGTTCTGCCTTCCTCCTGAGCGCTTCAATCTTTGTTGTCTGCAGATACTGGATCACAGACACTGAGGGGAGGATGAGCGATGTGTTGTGTGTTTGTTAGTATGCGTAAGGCCTACATTTCAATATTACAATAAATCAACCTGACTGAGCAGACACACATGCCCAATTATAAACAACAATTAGTTGCAATGTGTTTCACAACAGATCACATGATAAATGTGGAGCGTTTTGCAGCAGCAATAAGCACAAAGCTGCTGTCTGTTTAAAAGGCTTTTAAAAGTGGCATATCATTTGGAGCATTATCATGTCTGTTTATTTGTCTCGCATGAAAATATAAAAGTAACCTTGTAAATTGAAATCAGGCATCTAAAATAACGTTGCTTGGCTTTATTTGACACGGATGCTATAAAAAGTAAAAACATTGAAGAAGGTAGTTTTATGCTACAAGGCGTAGACAAACTCTAAAAACAAATCTGTACTGAAGTGAGCTAAAGCTAACAAAATATAATTTATATTCCATGATAGATTGTTTGTATAAACGTATAAAAAATTAAATTAAATAAAATGTTACAAATTTTTTGGGTTAGTTTGTATATTTGTAACCTGTGTTTGTGTACAATGAACTTACAGTTCTGAGCAGCCACATCATAGTGAAGCTGGAGGTGGAATAGTGTGTGCCATAGTGGAATTTGGGCACCTGCTCGTCTTCCCAAGATTCAAAACGTTCGGAAAAGAACGCAGCCCTCTTTGGGTTGAGTGCACCAATAGGCTGTAATGACAAAAGTCAACATTATTGGAAACAGCACTGCTTAAAAAATGCACAACCAAAACAATAAATCGTGACAAGGACCACAGGTGGTATTTTCGGAGAAAGTAATAGAGAAGAAAAAGCAGTGCAGCTGTGAAACTTGCATTAATATTTTATTATGTTATTCAGAAGATCAATCACATTCAACAGTCTGACTTCTGTAGCTTTGAATATAAAGAAAATCTTAGTTTAGGTGCTCGAAAAGAAAGTGAAGGAAGTTCTGTTGTACTCATACATGGATAATGCGCCCTTGCCCTTCACTGTGCTATATCAAAAGCATTGATTAGCTGCTTTAATTCTTCATTGATTTGAATAAAGCCAAAGAATGGAGGCAGGTCATTATTTAAACACTCATTTATATGTATCGATATTATACAGCTGAGTCTTTATTACTCTTGAAAATGAGTACAGCTTTCTTTCCATCTCTCACACCTTTGATCAATAGTAATAGAATGATGGAGTTCTTTCAAATAACACTGGGCACAATGCAGATCGACCATCTCGCTGTGTAATGAAGGTGGCTCAGCTGCTTTTCTATTGATCCAACTGGTGCTGGGACAATATGTGCATTAAGCCTACGACTGTGACAGTGTAAACGGCAACTATTTAATAGATTATTTTGCATATGTCTGTGTGAGATTCAACATTGTTCAGGCTGCTTAAAAAAACAACAGAGATTAATTATATTTTGCTAATTCTAATACGATCGTGATTAAACTAGATCTTAGATTTAATTGGGTCTCCTAGTAAAGGAGCTCTGTTAATCAATGTTTGATTATAAATCACTAAACCTTATATAACTGTCAATAAATTGCAATAGACTCGTGCAGCATGCGCTCGAATGCGATCTGTGCGCTTGTGTGTGTGGGTGTGTTAAACTGGAATGCAGCCCTGGGCTGACAATGACACACGGTCCGCTCTCTTGTGGCAACTACGGTGAGAACACACACTGAATTAAACATTGTGCGATTTAACTGATTGATTGCGGTAATAACAGGACCCTCATTAAAGAAAGAAAAGGCAGAGCAGGATAAAAAACATCTCTGTCATACATCAGTGTGTGCCTGTGTGTGAAAGACAGTGTGTGTTTCTACGTGAATGTGTGTGTGTAAATTTGCGCGCATGTATATCAGAGAGAGAGCTAGCATGAGTGCGTATTAGTCTAAGTCTGTATGTGCGAACGTACTGGTGCTGTTTACGGCAGTAAATTACCGTCTGTGGCACTCCAGTACAATGGGGTCTTGTGACAGTGTCGTTCATCAGGGTTATCCTCGTACCCCAGCGCAGTGTGATGAAGTGAACGAACACCACCAGCCCTAATATGCTCTGGCAGCGCTGCGGAATATTTCTCTAGTGACGGCTCAAATAAATGAGCTGCCCCAATGTTTTTAATTAGACTGCAAATCTGAACAGACTGCCAGTCTGCTGAATTCACTGCTTGAAATTCACTGATTCGGAATATCTCTGTAATTCTGTTAGATTACGTGAAATTCATATATAAACAACTGCTATTTTTGAGTGCTACTCAACTTTTCTGAAAAGTATTGTGTTAAAATGCATGAAAACAAAATATGTACAGCTCACTGCTAAATTCCGAGAATGTGGTGTCTTAGCATATTACTGGAAGAACAAGCCTATGGTACTATGCTATGCTAAATTACTTAATACAATATTAGGAACAATAAAACAACAAATTAATTGTTTTCTTATGAATTACTTAATCTACCCCCACGTTAAACAATGTTCTTTAAATGCCACACTCTAAGGAAAACTGTGGTCTATTCGAATGAATTTTTGAGGCAACACAATTGAGAATTAGATAAGGTAAAACAGATATAACATTCTTAAAAAGGCCTTAAGAAAGTGTTTACAGAACACACATACACATGTATCTAGAGTATATAGATACATAATGTTTATATAATGCTCCACTAAAGGGTGTAATGCTGTGATGCTGGCAAGAGGGATAAATCAATACGGCATTAACAACTTCACTTTAAGACCACAAAGACTGGCCCATGTGACATGTTATTTTTGTAATTTTACAAATATAATCTTGCAACACAAGTAAATGCACAATGAATGTTTTAAACAAAATTGTAGAACTGCTTTCTATCCAAACAGTAACATGCACAAAGTGCCCTCAGTTATGTCAGTTTGGTCGGGTGTGGTGTCTTCTCTCTGACTGCAGTGATAACTCTAACAGCGCTGGATGACACCAAAAGGTTAGAGTTTATGATAAGAAAGCCAGCGGGGTCATAACAATGGGACAAAAGGAACATAAATTCATGAAGCACATTCCTCTGCCCGTAGGGAAGACGGTGAGCGTGTGACACTGAGTCTGTGGCAATTTCACCCCACCATGTAAAAGGTCCCACATGACCTGCTTCTATCAATGCAGTGCTGGGATGTGTCATAAGCAGAGAAAGAGAGAGAGAGAGAGAGAGAAAGTGAGAGAGAGACGGGGGTGTTAAGAACAAAACAAGAGGAAAACACACACACATGGCTTGTGTGTGTTGTCATGGTCCACTGGTTGTACACTGATATTGCCTGTGACAACAGCATGTATAAAGCAATTTTAATAAAGATTGTTTAAATTTGCTGTTGTTTGCTCTTGAAGGAGCAAGGGGGGGTTAGAAAACAAGGCTTCTCTCTCTTTCTCTTGCTCAGCCGCTCGCCCTTCTTTTCTCCCTAAGGCTTAAAAGCTTGACTGAACATAGAAGCAATGCTGTCAAAACTCGAAAGAGAGTTTGAGGGAGGGTAAGGAAGAAACAAAGGCGATGGTGATGTGGGAGGGTGTATTGGACCCTGTTGTATTTTAACCTAGTGGGAGAAAAACATTCCAAATAAACAACACTGGGCAGGAGAAATAAATAAATAATGGGGAGATGTGCTGCAAGCTGTATTCTGGCTGCATCTGTGTGTGTATCTTTCTGTGTTTATTTGTGCAATAGAGTACTGGGCATAAATAACTGTCTGCTACTGAAGCTAAAACTCGTGGAATTACAAGAAATATGCAGCTTATTTTGTTCTAGGGCTGGGCAATGGTGAAAAATGCTTTTTAATATTTTTCAGCCTTTTGGGCACAGTTGATATATTTGCCCTTATATTACTGAAATTAAGATTTTGACTTATTTTTATTAGCATGACCATTTTTGACAAACAGCTACTGTTGCCAAGTACTTTAAAATATCGGAAAATGCAAAACAGGCAACATGATGACCTGACACGTAACAGGTTACATTTTACTTATACATGCACAAAAGTTTTTACTTTATATTTTCATGTAACATACACATTATGTGTCAACCACACGTGTTTTAAAGCATGTAAAAATACATACCTTTAAATAAACTGATTTCTACTGAGTCAGAAGTCAGAACGCTACTGAAATATTTACTTATATTTACCATGACACAAAGAGAATGAGCAAAACTGGCCTACTGGCATGATCTTCATAAACAGTAATGACATTAATGACCAAACAAAATCTGCACTACAATAACTGAAGTATTCTAAAATGATCTCACAAACAAATTATCAAAATATAATGTTGGTTTCAGTTATATTGCTAAGAGACAGTACCACATATAACATAACTACTGGTGAAATACTGACAAATGTCTTTGTTAAAAGCTATACAGTATAAACAGATACCGTTATCTATATAAATCTCTACTGGAGAGCAATATGTACAAGATAGTGAAGATCACTCCCGATACCTTATGGTTCTTCTCTGCTCAGGTATTCATCTTCCATTATCTCTAAGTCCTTTGTTTTTTTGACTCTTAGAACTGATTTATTCTGCCATTTTGGGTCAGAGTGGACACTCGTTCGATCATCTGAGCTCTAGGAGTAATCCTCTGTCCTCCCTCCATCGGCCACCATTACGAGAAATTGATGGTCATTTTTGAGGCGGTGACTGGCATGTTTTCACAAGCACTTTTAAAGCTGAGTTTGTTGAGTGGGGGCGATTTAAATGTTGTCCTACTTCTCAATAAACCGAACAGCGTGATGCGAGTAAAGAGCATTCTTTTGGAGGAGTGACCCTCGGCTCCCTGACATAAAATATGGATTAGGTCTGAAGAATGAGGAAAAAACTTATCAGGACACTGGTTTTGAGATTTTAACTGTACATAACATAAAACATAAGTCAGGTGAACTAAAATAAAACAGAAATAGCCATCCCCATCCTCAATCGCTCTGCAGGACAGATCAGGATAAACTGGAGCTAGCATGTTTTTTACTCTGACTAGCCCTGGTTAATCACTGTCACTTTGGCAAAGCAGCAATTAGTAGCTCAGGGGTAAACTTGCTACACAACAATCGATTGCAATTAAAGACTTACTTATCAGGACCACAGACCGATCGCATCAGAAGAACCTCAACCGTGGCTTAAAGTGTCTGAGACACTTATGTACATGGCTTTAATGAGAACTTTGGGGAACAAAGATAAACCGTGGATCTGAATTCATAGCCTAACATACTGTAACTACAGGTCTAGAAGTGAAGGTCTACTACAGAAACAAATTAGAGAATTCTGCGATATGTTAGACAAACGCAATAAATACATTTTAATAATATTTATAACATTACCTATTTACTAATATTAACTGCAGGAGCAGTGGGGGAGGAGATAGAACAAATGCAACAATTTCTAATTGTAGCCCCATCCCCAGTTATAATTTCTGAACCACTGATTAACTACCCTTGTATTATGCTAAATATACAATGTAAAACCGTGTATCTAATCACCATATCTATGTTCACATTATTAGTATATATTAGTAATAGACTGATTTATCAGGCAGGTTGATGGCTAATATTCTGAGATCTCAACATTTAGAGCAAGGCCAGAGTATTCCATTTCTGACTGGTTAAAGCAGGTGTACCTGTAACTCAACTGATGTCTAGGTCATGGGTTCGAGTCTCAGGGAATATTCAGCTACAGATAATGTATGCCCTTTAATGTATGCCCTTGAAAGTGTCTGCCAGATGCATACGTGTAATTTAAATGAACAGACAGTATAAAAAAAGCAATGACATAGTTGGAACAAAAGATAAAATTCCTGCTGAGCTGCCTTCCAAATGGTGTGATACAATTTAAGATACCTATGTATCGAGCGAGAGAGAGAAAGAATGAGAGAGAGACAAAAGCAGGTCTGCTGTTCCCAGCAGTGAGCTGTGTCAGTCTGTCTGTGTGGTTAGCTCAAGTACCACTACGCTCATTAATTAGCTCCTTAGGGAGACTGGCTGGCTAACAGAAACAGGGGAGGAGGTGAGAGGAGAATTGAGGGGGGTTGATTGAGGGGGAGAGAGGAGGTGGAGAGACACGGGCCCATTATCTGACTTGTCTGCGGTTGAGGGTGCCTGGCAAGAGGTGACGTGCACACGGCCGTGAGCGTTGTTCTACACGTATGCCGGCACTCACAGCGATGATTTTACAGCAGAAGTCATTCTATCCCTCACTAGACAGCTACGTCTGTCAACCTGACTCAGACTTCATCATGAGAGATGCTGGACTGTGCTTTCACACAAATACCCCATTTAGTGTTTTTGTATAAATTATAAATTTACATTCCTATCAACACTGTGTCTAATTTAAAGGTGCCTTTCAGACAAAATTAAACATTGTGTTTTCGTTTTTGTAATGCTCGCCGTCTACATTTTCACACAGTTTCCCAAACGTTACTGAGATGTCTTAAAATGCTTAAATCATGCATGTGAAAATGTACAAGCTGTGGGTTCACAATTGTTATTGTTAGCAATTTATTGTATTTTGACTTATTAGTATTATATATATTAAATAATGCTATCACATGGCTTGACATTTTAATTTTTGGGGGTTAAATAGATTACATCACTGCAAAAAAAATTTTGTTAGGGTGGAAGATCTTAGTAAGTAAGGCCAAAAGTAAACATTATTCTGGATTAATAACAGCATTGGGTAACAGTAATTGTGTGTGTGTGCTGGTGGTCATGTGCCTACCTTGGACAAGTCTCTGTAGTTGCTGGGCAGGGTTAAGTCGAGCTCTTCGCTGTCGTAGTTGGTGATTACCCAGGGGAACACAGGATACTGGTTCAGATCGTTAAAAGTACGGCCTGAAAAAGAGCAATTTAGACATATTACTATTATCATGATCGTGATTTTCCTCTTTATCATCATCATCATTATAATCATCTCTCTTACAATTCTAGTAAGAAAACTACAGTTATGAGGAAATTGTTCACAATGAGCAGAGGAGCTAAGTATTACACTGTGTCCTCACTCTTGATCAAACATGATCAGATTTCAGATAAGCAATTTGTCGGTCCACACTAAACTCAAACCCACTGTGACATGACATAAATCAAAGCCAATAAAAAGACATTAATGGTTAAGGTGCAGTTACGAGGAACAATTTTGGACCTATGAGATTTCACAATGAATGTGCAAAGCCACAGAAACCAAAGCAAAGTGACTGATAAAACATCTTAGTTGGTTCACACAAACACTTTTATTTTATTGTATAAGTATCACTTCATCTCACTGGCCAGATAAAATGTGTAAGTGTAGAAAATTAAAATTTAATTAATTAAAAAGTAAATTAAAGGTTAATGTATATGCTCTGATATTTTGCATGATGTCACAACACAAGGTGTCAGTTGAGCTGGTGATTGGAGACTGTTTGGTGATGGTCAGCATTCAAATGTCAATGGTCTTTACCAGAGATGGTGTTGAGGAACATGAGGTACTCAAAGTTGGAGATCTCTCGTCTCTGCCAGCGCTGGGTCATGTTAGAGGCCTTGTAAAGTTGTTTAGGGGTGGCCAGAGAGATCCGTCTGCAAGGGTAAAACCAAACAACCTTTAGAAAGAAATCAATCTGTCTGTCTGTGTTTGTGTGTGTGTGTGTGTGTGTGTGTTACACCTCAGTTTACCTCAGTTTAATATTTAGTAACGAACATTTTAGACACAAGATGGTTATATATAATATTGTGCTTATATTTGCTCCTCCAATCAAAAAAAGCTCAACAAAAGAATTGTAATTCTATGTAAAAAAAAAACACAAGTGGACTGATAACAGCGCAGCCCTTCAGTGCAGTAAACAAAATATCAGCACTCTGAAAACATCTTGTCTAATCAGATTAGCAGACCAGAACAAACAGCTGTGGAATTCTGAATAACACCTACATCAAAATCTGGGCATCTGGGGCAGACATAGAATGGCCTGGTGGGTAATCTGGGAACCTGTTAAATGAACACTCGCAGCGCAAGCAAATATGCGGACACTAAAACAAATGACCCTCCATCCAATTAAAACAAAGCGAAATTAGAGAATTCATCACTGTCACTCTGCGTGATTACAGTCATTAGGGCTCTCTGAAGTTTCTAGTGCCCTTTGCCCCCCCAACACACAGGCAACGCTGTGTGGAAATGCCACACCAATGTTGCAGAAGGGCATTATTGATGTCACAAAAGGAAAGTTTTGCCTCTAATTGTCAGTACTCTTGCAATCACATCACACATAGTTTCATAGGCACACACATAGCTCTCTGATCTCAAAGACACATTTGTAGTCCTGTGTGGGATCAATATCCACTATATTCAATTACCCACACTGTAATTTTACGTTCAATGTATGCTTTATAAAACGTTTAATAAAAAACACTGATTTAGTGAGAATGAATAGTGACGGAATTTGGCTGAAATACAACAGCAACAGACCCGCAGCTTTTGTGTGTGTGTTTCCTGTGCTTTCACTCTGCCCTGAAGGCTCTCCAGCCACCCTTGTATTTATTTCTCAGTCAGGGGAATAAATAAATGATGTGAATTGTGTTTGTGTGAAGGTAATTAGGCTGTGTTACAGTTCTCGCACACACACACACACACACACACACAAAACACTGAATGTGTTCAAATTGAACAGGCCAGGCCTTGTGTGTTTGCATGCTATAATGCTACCTGCTTTAATGTCAAAACGAAGAGTTTAGCATGCAGTACATTTACTGTGTATATTATGCACACTTTGAGTATTCATGAGGCATCTATGGCATGCGAAATTGAAGTATAGAGCTTTCTAGTTACAAATAACTGTTTACCAAGCAAAGGATCGATCTCCAGCTTTTGAAGATAATGCTAAATGTTACATGATTAACAATGATCCAATAATCAAAAACGTTAAAAAACGCTATGTTATGAAACGTAAATGATTAACAGATTATCAGATGCCTATTCAAAAGCTTGCTCTTTAATAACAGTGGAAAACTGTAACTTAATGAAGTAGATACCTGGTCTGAGGAAAGCCGAAATTAGTACCAACTCCCACCCTGGGGAGACTGTGCACGACCTTCTTTACTATGGCTGCATCTGGAAAGTTGAACATGACCGCCGCTGTACAGAGGAGAGAAAAAAAAAAAACTTACTTTTTTACATTATTTGCAGGGTCCAAAATGAACACTAGGCAAGTGTCAAACATAACTGAAAAGTCAAAAGTGGCTTTGGTAAGTACTAAAGCTTTTGGTAAGTATAAAACAGACATTAACGTTATTTGAATATAAGCCTACATGGTTTACATCAAATTGCAAACATGATACAATTTGACAATCACTGAAGAAAGTGACATAAGCTATTTAAATTAAAGACATACAAACCAGCTAATAAAGACAATTTCTGTTGCAAATTTTTGTTTCTGTTGCTTTAATAACTCTTATGTCAGTGGAAAATTTAAAAGATGCCTAAAAATCTGGAATGACTAAAAATGAAAACAAAAAAGTGTGTCAGGGGCAGTTATCCTGAGAAATGGAGAGTGCCTCGTATATGAAGCTAAATGTGCCACACAATGACTTTTCACACATGCTAAAATACACCAGCTTAAATTCTCTGATATACACCAGCGGTATGAGCAACTCTAGTGTGGCCCTTTCCAAATTCCATTCCAATCACACTTCTTGTTTGTTCTCCACTGCCCTGTGTGTTATATTATAAGAGACAGATGAAAATAAATCTTAATTAATTTTTGGGGCCAAAAATTTCCTCAGTTCGCCCACCTGTGAGGCATTGACATTGGCAAGTGTGGCAAAACGTTAATTTTGGGCCCTGCGTATTAGTACATAAAACAAGCTGAATTTTGAAGGCTCCACACAGTACAATCACTGAAGAGATCTGTGGTTAGTTCTTACTCCTGTTGGCCATGAAGACTTCCAGCGCTGTGTTTTGTAGCAGATACCGGCGAGAGAAAACCGCTCTGATCTCTGTGAACAGCCATTTTCCATGGAGACCCTCTGTGTATGCCAAGATCTGTACAGCAGAAACACACAAGCTGACTAAGCAGAGAAACAGAATACAAATACAAAGAATATGGGTGAAAATATATGAGAAAACAGCAGGGGAAAGGGGGCCCTGAGTTCATTTATCACCCATAGCTCATGCTCAGGGTCACAGAGCAGGATTAATGTGTATTATTGATCAGCTCTCATGAAAAAGAGATTCTTTTAGTGCTAAAATGAGCCCCGTTCACACACACACTGAAGAAGGTGTGGCAGGGCCACAGTTCACTAAAAGGTGATCAGTACCAAGAGAACTAGAAATCTATCAATACTGGCCCTTCAACCTGGTGCGAGCAAGACGTGGTTTATACTAGACTGAGATAAACCAAAATCAAGATTTGAATGGCAGAGGACAAAGTCAGTTTTTTTTTTTTGCAAGACAACCTAAAAAACATTTCTGAACTACTATTTAGATACAAGATACTAGACAATTGTATTGTTTAATTTATTGTTCAGTTTGGAACGGAGCCCACCAATGATTGAACTTCTTTTTTTCTATTATTTTCAAAAGTGGTTTCAATTAACTAAACACATGTTAATTACAAAATTACAACACTGTTACTGGCATGATTTTTCCCATAAATTTCCTGTCATTACTCTTAAAAATGCTTTACACATTAACAGTAACAGCGTGGCATAAACTGCAAACCTCATAAAAATTGAAATTGAAAATTAAAAAAAAAAGTGCAAATAATGTTTTGGAAGGTTTAACACCACCTTTGACCACACTGTCCACCGAAGATTAACAAACCAGTGTTTTCCTCATCCCATTTCTGTGAAGTGTCTGTATCATTTCATGTTCACAGCTGCTCAGCTGTGCCAAACGTTCTAATCTTGTCTTTACCCTCTTCTTATCTTTCCATCTTTCCCTCCATATGCTACCTCCACTTTCTCTTGTTTCTAATTTAGCTTAATTACTGAGTGGTTGTCAGGACAGGAGAGGGGCAGGAGACCACCGCACCTGATCTGAGGGGGCTCTGATTAAGGTGGATAAGCAGCAGAGTTAATCAGACATTCAGGTCTTCCAGTATCAAGGCTAATGCTGATACTCGCTCATTAACAAGCGACTGAAACAAAGAGAGCCAGACAGAAGAAACGAAGAGAGAGAAAGAGAGAGAGAGCAGCTGTGCGGTGTTCTGTAAGTGGTGTCACTGCTCCTGTCTGCTCTGCAGACTCACTTCAAAGTCTCCAGAGTTCAATTAAATGTGGATTAGGGCCGTTCCACTGCCCCGGTAAGGCTGCCGTTCATCGCTGCAAACTCCCTGACAAGAGGCATGCGAGACGGCCCGTTCTTCTATTTATCTTCCTCATCCTCCGTCTGTCAGGCTGTTGGTATGGAAACCGTGCCATTAATGTAATATCTGATGCGCTACCTAACGTTTGATTGCAGAAGTTCATTGTATTTAAGCGATCGTGGATGGGGTTGGAAATATGAAGTACCCTTTTCGCCCACGTGCAATTGAGGAAGTTTGTCTGGAGGATCCGTCTCTGCGCTGCATATTACAAGCAGCTGCCATTGAATGGTAATCAAATTAACCCCGTGTAAGCAGTGTTAATGCAGTGAGACTCCTCCACCCACACACAAACCACTCACAACATGACATTATAAGACAGACTCTACCATCAGACGATTTCCTGCCATTCTAAATGCAAGGACGGAATTAAGTCTATACCTAAATATATACTGTTAGACACATGCTATTTTAAATTTTAGCATATTGTAGCATATAATACAATTTAAAGCATAACATTAGATTGGATCTACTCATTAAAGGATAATTGAAATTGTAACATTATTTTAAGATAGTAAATGCCAAACTGCCAGGATGTCGTAGCTGGTTACTAGGGTGTTGCTAAGGTGTTTGTTGCTTACTCAAACATCAAAAGTGCCCATTCCCAAGTCTCTGTGATATTCCGGTTTCTAGATATTTCTTTGATCACTCCTTCGGTTAAGTCTATAAAAATGTTTTAACATTTTTTGCCTTCCATTAAACAATATGCCCAAACAGAATGGTGTTGCTTTAATAATGTACTTATTAAAGGAAACACCAAACCATCTGTTTCCTGCCTTAGAAAACACCCCTAAACAAATGTATCGCACTGTGCAGACAAGACACTAAAGAAGAAAGTAAGTCCTCTCTCAGTCCCTGAGGACAACAGTCACCTGGAAGGTGCGGCGGTAGCTGAAGTTCAACATTAGACCGTCAAATCTTGCTGACTAAAATGATAACCTTTAACCGGTGGTCTATTCTATCTCTACAGCAGAACTACTTTTATAGTTTCCACTTTATCTTGCTGCTGTCTCTTCAAACCCTCAGGAATTAACAGATGATGCAATACCTAGACTTGACATGCTGTAGAAGGATATGACTTTCCACGTGTGATATCTCATTTTTGTGTTTAAGTACCCTACTAAACAAGCCTATGAATGGACATGAAGCCTATGTAGGGACCAAAACATCATAAAAACCTGAAAAGGGGCTCTTTTGTTTATTTACCTCTAGTAGCAAAGTTGCAACATGCAAAACACCTTAGAACACCTTAGCAACCAATCAGCACAGACATAATCATACAGACAAAAAATTCACTCACATTGTAAAATGTAAATGAAATATCTAGTTAATCTAGAGGAGGAGATGCCCAGTAAAGATACAAACAAGGAAATTCATGCAAAATACTGTTCTCCTATATTAAACCCAAATAACAAGGAGAATCATTTTACAGACATAATCACGTCTATCCAAAGTCATTGTTCCATTTATCTGCTCTTGTTCTGAATACAATTTTCTTCCAGTAACCCCAAAACATCTAAAAACAGAGAAGTTTAATTTGAAGGCCATGATGCCCACGCCAACCTGACAACAAAAGGTTGAAGCCGTAATGCTAGCACGTACGCATGTGAGTGTCATTTCAAACCGCTCAACCCGTTAGGACCGAGAGGCAGCAAGTCATTTCTGAGTGCTGTCATTTGTCTCTGTCAGCCGCTAAAACGAGTCTGAGATGAAGAGAGACACATCTTTCACACACACACACAACACATTCTGTCCTCTGCCAAAGTACGCCGTGTGCACAAACGACACCCTCCAAGCGACACACACCAGGGACTGCCGCCCAAGAGCATGTGCTCCGTCTCTGCCAGAATTGAATGAAATCTAATTGAAAATACCCCCCACCCCACGCCAAAAAAGAAGGGGTGGGAGAGGGTTGGAGGGAGTGAAAAAGCAAGAGATAGCAAGTGTGAGAGAGAAAGCGAGTGAACTATCCAGTGCTCTCTCAAAAAGATAAATGAGTCTCTGAATAGCAGTCTCTGTTGGGGAAAGCGTACACTTGTGTTTGAAGGGTGATAAGAGCTCTCGCGCCCAGGAAAAGGAAACAGTTCTCCTGCCACTGATAGAATCCACATCCTCACTTTTTAAAATTTGTAATAAACTAGTATTTTAATGCTTAATTTAAAGCCTGGCAACCAATGGCATGAATATGGTGTGTGTGTGTGTGTGAGAGAAAGAAAGAGAGAGAGAGAGAGAGAGAGAAAAAGAGAGAGAGTGTCTTTGACTTATAAAGCATGGTGTTTAATGTGCCTATGCATCTGTGGAGCAAAATGAGGTGATTGAAGTTCAATTTGTATGCTGTTATTAAGTGTTTCCGCCTGGCTGAGTGTGTTAAAGATTGTGGACGGGACATTTATTATTACCTTTTGGTCAAATGAAGTGGCCTGGGCGATAAGGTGATGAAATTAATGAGGAGGAGGAAGTGGGTGATCCATCAACATCAACATCCGGAGCGGCGTGCAATATTGGGAAACTTGATAGAATTCATGGGAATAAAAGGGAGGAGATATTGGAGAGGGACTGCTGTTTCTATCGCATCTGGCCATGTAAATAACAAGCCAAAACACACACACAGCATCAAAGTTGCATTACTCACAGCATGGAGCACAAGAATATTCTGAGAGAAACCATGCTTATGTGATAATTTTTTGTGTTTGTGCACTTCACTGTTTGATTGTTTGGGGATGGGATTTGTGTGTGTTTTTTGCTCATTACTCATTACATAATGATACTTATGTACAAATGTGGAGCAGCTATGCCATCAGCTAGGAAGATATAGAACTCTGCCATTGCTATTAACTTAAGTTACAGTCTGAAAACAACTTTAATATATTTTAATATGAGTTTTTTTAGCAAGAAACAAATCACAAACAGGCTAGAGTGATAACTCTGCATATTCTCAGTATACAAAAAAGAAGAACAAAATAAGATTAGAACCTTATAGACCTTTGGCTGAAGAGTTCTTTGGGAACCAACAATGCTTCTATGGCATTGCTGCAAAGAACACTTTAACTACAGTCTAACTACACAAATGTGTGTTTTATTTGTTTTATGTATATGACATCAGGGGAAAAATGCTAAATGGCAAAATTTTTGCTATAGTTTTTAGGTAAACAGGTAACGATACAAATCTACAGTAGCATTATACATTTATAATTTTATACGCTACCTTATATTTTCTTGTGTCAGGAAATTAGTTTTTTGTTTCATTATTTTCAATCCAACATGTAAAGTTCGATGTCCAGTCATTGGGGCATGTGGTTAAGAAAAGATCAATGAGATTTAATAAACTGTATCTTTATTCTGCTAAGATAATGGTGTAACTTCAATGCTGGATATGTGCCTATAGAAAACTGAAGTTTTAAACTACTCTACACTCAGAAACTTTTCCTAAGGTAGAAAGTGTGACAGCTAGTCCCAGTCTCCCCTATTTTGGAGCCAATTAGACTGGATATTTTCAGTCTGATGAAGAACAGATCTCAAAAACATTTATTACATTATATTTATGCATTTGGCAGACGCTTTTATCCAAAGTGACTTACAGTATGTTCAATTTATTCCTTTTTATTAGTACATGTGTCCCCTTGAAATCGAACCCACAACCTTTGCGCTGCTAGCACAATGCTCTGTCAGTTAAGTTACAGGAACACAAACAAACATATACATAAACATTTACACCGTCCTGCTGAAGTAAAAAGGATTGGAAATGCCTAATTTAATCCAAAAGAGTGAGGGTATGTGGAGGTTAGCACCACATGATTAAAGAGTACAAGAATGTGCCCCTATGGTGAAAGCTGAGAATCATGTGATTGAACAAGCACAGTACAAGACAAACCTGAAAATTTTAGAGATAGAACTGCATTAAAAATCTCATAGCTAAAAACTGATGCAATCAATCAGATCACTCAACAAATATTTAAAACATTGTAAAATAATGAAATAAGTGAATTATGTACGTAATATATTCTATGTTGTTATCCTCTTAAGTTGCACAAGTCAACTTGAAAGCAGCAAAATACAGTAGTATAAACCGGTTACACAAACATCAATAGTCAACCAATTAAAAATGAAAGGAAAAACACAGAGAATTCTGCAAATATACACATTTATATGTGTAATAGCCAAAGTGTCCAGTTCTTTAAGTATTTAGTCCAATAGGGATTAGGACCTTCTTTGTTCCCCAACAATCTGTTTGCCAACAGGTTTGCTTTTTTGCTTGCTGAGAGAGAGAAAAACAGAGAGTGAGGGCAAGAGAGGAAATCTTCTGTGGATTTAGAAAAATGTCAAGAGCTATAGGGTTAATTGGAGAAGAAGTGAATCCTTTAGTGGACTTATTCATTAAACATTTGGCCTTTATGTAGAGACTGGTGAGGGGGGGCAATAAGGTACTATAAGAGTAAATGCTTAAATGGACAAATGAAGGCGTTTCTGCAGCAGAGCTGTTCCAAAGGCTGAAAAGCCCAATCGCTCCAAACATGTCAATGCATGTGAGCATCAAATGGTTACACAAGTGAATTAAATGTTGCAGCTAAAATACAAAAAGACAACTGCACAGTGTTGCAATTTCATTATTTTCAATTTAGGATTTCATTTTAAACAAAAATATCCAATAAGAAAGATGGGAAAAATTTGGAAAGTAGACGGAAGTTTTTGGAGGAAACTGGAAAATATGATCAAGCATAAGGAGAGGAGGAACTCAATCCAACCTCCTTCTCTAACTGACATCCATTCAAAAACTTCTCCATCCTGAGAGATTTAAAGCGCTTTAACCTCAGGGCAACGGAGGGCATCCAGGCTCACTGAGGAGCAGGGTGGAAGAAAGACAGGATAAAGGTGACATAAGCGAAAAGAAGAGGAGCGTGAAATTTGGCAGACATTCACAAATCGACTGTTTTGCTCCAAGCGTCTATATGGTGCTGAATACTAGAGCAACAAGTGAGATGGAACGATTATGTTGAGAAGCTCCTAATGATGAGGAACCATTAACGGAGTCCAATTAGTCACATTTACGGAACTTTTCCATACTAACAAGTTTGTGAATGTGTGAGAATCCATCTGAATGAGGGGTTACTCCAAATACTGTGTGTGTGAACGCTATCTCGCAATGTGTCTCAGACGTTCACCATCCCAAACACTTCTGAAGAGCATAAAGAAAATTAGGTCGACAGCTTTGCCTTTGGTTCAGTCCTTCCACGGACCTCAAAGCATTCATACAGAGGAGAAGCGGCTGGGCCAGGTTTAGATCTTGTCCCACAGCTCACCACTTTCACTCCAGTCCACCGTCACGCCGTTCCTCGCTGTTTCTAAGGAAGGATGGCAGAAAAGTGAAGTCCCTCTAATCCTTCTATTGTTCCGGGTCTAATTGGATTTGGAGGAGGAAGGTGGGGTAGAGGGTAAAAAATGTGAACCCCCTATTAGGCTGCCTAAAGGGGGGACTTTAGTTTTTTCATGGCCTGAAAAGAAGGAACCCTCCAGGGATTTAGGGGATTGAAAGGTGACAGAAGCTGGATTATGTTTTTTATGACTGTGTATTTAAGCAGGTAAACAGGGAAGGCCGTTACAGGGGAAAAGTGCAGGCAGAGGTTAATGCTGGGGTGGGTTATTCCTAATTATCTGTGAATAAATTGCTCATTTCTGTGGCTGGGATTTGTTGCCGTGAGACCATTCCAGGGAAGACTTCCCCTGATGTTTCAAGAAGCTGAACTTTAATGCATTTCACCCAAGTTCTAAACATTGTTCCATGGAGAATGGAAAACGTTGCTGTGAATTTTCTCATACACAAGCACACAAAGTAATAGTTGGTTGCCTTATGCTTTGTGTACTAGACGAAATCATGATTCATAATAACAAGTCCAGAAAGGCAGTTACCAAGAAACCAAGCAGTAAACCAAGTACCAAGCAGAATATTTGACTTTTGTCTTTTTCATGAATGTTTTTGTTATAGAACATGAAAATTCAGATGCGTTTACACTGCTGGTAAAATGTATCATATGATGTTTGATCGATCGGTCACCTAAAAGAATCTGTCACAGACGGCTGCCTTATTGGACCCCATGGAGACGCCATTTGAACCAGACAGGATGCATCATTAACCCAGATCCAAATGTTCTGGATCTTCACAAAAAAAAAGTAAGTGAAGAGAAACCAAATCTACAGCACTTAAACAGTGATTTATTGTAAACATTATTGGAAAGCTATGCCAAAGTACACGTTACAAACAAGCAATAAAAAATGCCTGAAATAAACAAGATCATAATACCAATGATATTTAGCAGCAGGGAGAGGACAGAGGTGCGAGCCTAATCTCAGACAAACACATTCACTCTGGCATCCATAAAGAGTCTCATCCATCTGGCTAGCAGCATATGCGATGACGTGTGTCAGTGACTGCTCTGCTGAGTAAATGATGGAGAGCAGATCAATCAGGGGACTGGGAGGCTCCAAACCTTCACCCTGTCCACAGAAGAAGATGGAGCAGCCAGACTCAGGTGCACGAACCCACCTTCTGTCTGGGGAAGAGGGGCCACTGATAATAGGGTTCTGTTATATGATATGAACTCGGGCTGTTCGTACTCTAGGACTGTGCATCTATGTTTTCTGATAGACGCTCTTGATACCAATATTCTTTAGGCATTTATTTAGATACAAGTTTATGTAATGTCTTTATTTGGTAGTCAGCTTCGATGGACTATTCTGTATTATGAGTTTCTTTTATAGAACCAATCATAAATAAATGACTGAACAACATTCTGGCAACACTACATTCTGGCAACATTTTTCCATATAATTAAAGCAAATGAGGACCGGGACTATAACATTATAAAATTACAACAACAAAAGAAAAAAACACAATACGAGTGTAACAGCATAATAAATGTGGCTTAATGGACTTTTTTTTGTTTTATTTGAAGTTTTATAAACTCATCTTATAGCTTTGTGTGGAGAATAGACCAAAATATAAGATTTAAGGTGCTACTTAGAAAAGTGGCAATGTCTGATTCATATATGTTTCGGTAATGAGTAATATTTTTTACAGCTCCACTAAACAAAAATGATTTACCAACTCGTCTTCATCTGCTTTCATTGTATATTAAAATGATCGCAATATTCTTCAAAATATTTTTGTAATCTACAGTTTTTAGAATACTGGTATCACAGTTCACAGTATCTTCTGCAGGGTCATACAATGAGGCATGTCTCTGATCCTGACCTTCACCAGTAGCTCTATAGCAGCACAATACATCTCTCTGAAACATCTCTGTAAAATGATGACCGTCCCAGATCATAAAAGTGCCATCAGAAAAAGAAGGCCACAATAGAAACAGACAATAAATTCAATGGAGGATGAAAGTTGGTAACATGAGGAGCTCTCCTTGACTTTGACTTGCTTCTGTCACAAATCTGTTTTTTTCCTGCTCTCAGCCTTCAATTATAATCTCTATCAGCAGACAAGATCAGTGACCTGCTTCATACCGGATGACTTCATTGAAGGAGAAACCACAGAGAGGGACAGAAGAGCGACATTTGCTTAGCTCGACATCACACTTTTAGTGGTTTGTTTGCACTTAGGCTAAGCCTTTCTTAGCTAATCATTTTGATCTTAAGAACTCTAAGAATGTGTGATCTGATTCATCTCTCTGATTAGTTTGGATCAGACCAGCTTAAACTCAATTTAACTAGTCGTTTTGCTAACAACTGCTAATCATTATTATTGATTTACCTTAATTTCTCTCACTAGAGTCACTGTAGAGCCTATTAAAAGTTTAAACATCATAATGGACCTGCAGCAATACTTTCTGTTATTGCATACACTGTATAATTCTATTTTATTTCATGCTTATACTGTTTCTAATGATTATATTTATAATGAAAAAATAATTCTTAATACTACACTTGTTCTCTATTGAGAAATACAGTAATAAAACATAACATGGATTTGTTGACAATAGAGTAGCACAAAGGGGACAGAAAAGTAACATTGCCAGAATCATGGGTTCGACACTAAAGATCTGCAAATACTTAAATGCATAGCTTTAAGGCACTGTAAGTCAATTTGGATTTGCCAAACACATAAATGTAAATGTGCGAAAAACGCACAAAATGACGAAATAAGACAAAGAGAGAGAAAGAGAGAAGCCAGTGGTATTCAGTAGTATATTATAATGATTCTGTCTCAGGTATCAATGCAATGTTTTACATTTTCCAGAGGCTGCAATTACTTCACTGAGGTAGACAGACTTGAGAACCTGACAGACCTGACACTGTGAGTTGTTCTTGTGTTGCATTTTTTACTTTAATAATAAATTATAATTATAATAAATTATATTGTGAGCATAATAATTTGCCTGAAAAGTTAAATTAAAAACCTGACAACCCCCCCCCCCCCCGTACAGGTGCAGAATTATAAATTAAAATTATTTTAGTCATAGTATATTAATAATGTTCAAAATGCTTTAAACCCTAAATCTTTCTATTTTTTTTCCAGGTTTAAATTACAGATTTCCAATGGAGTCCCAGATGTTTGCACCTCACTGTATAAGAAGGGAGAGGGTATATTCGACAGAAGAAAGAGAAGTGCAAGAGAGACATAGAGAGAGAGACTGCCCATCATTCAGGCAATTCACTGTACGACTCATCAATTTATCGACTCGTCCGGGACGCAGTGTGTAAATGCTGAAGGATATGAGCAACAGTCACGGCTGCTCTCCTCCAGCTCATTGATAATGACAGAGCTGCTATGCTTGGCCGTTAGCCTCTGCACAAACTATTTATGCCTAACTGAAAAATCAATGAAATCTTCAGACAACCTGACACCGATCAGCAGCAGTCGAAGGTCGTCCACGGAAACCTGAATGAGGAGGGTGTGAACGGTGAGCAGTGAGCCACTCCAAGACGTTTGCAGGACAGGCGCAACAATACTTTCTCTGAGTAACATCCCTCCCACATTCCCTCCTCTCCTCCTACCCAATTAGGTGTGAACAGAGCTTGTCCTTCAGAAGGCACTCAACTGACTGAAGTGGGAGGAAGTTTTATACTAACCGAAAGTATGGAATACAACGTCACCACACACGATACATGCATATGTTCAAAACTGAAGGACTGAATTATATAAAATATGGAACATTAATAAAAAAATACAATTAAGTGTGTTTCAATGTAAAATAAATACACATATAAATGCATAATCACACCTACATGTAGTTGATTTCTTAAAAAAAACAAGAAAATCAAACTTTATCTGCACAAATTCTCTTCAGAGAAATTTTTGCAAATCATTCTAACCAGCTGTTTTCAAGGTGATTTTTAGTGTATGTATGAAGTCAGTTCCCCTAAAGCTCAGACAGGTTTCTAGCAGACTAACCGGAAGTACAGTTCATTACATCACAGACAGACATGTTCCTCTAAGTTTGACAATCAGAACAAACAAATACTGTCTGTCCGGATTTTAGATGAAACTGAATGTTTGAACATGCATAATGTTGCTTTAAGTAGCGCGTACTGCCTTTCTTTTAAAATGCCATTTAATTTAATATTTTATTTATTTTACATGTATTAATATTGATTTTGAGGCCAATGTATAGTTATGTTCAGAACAGCACACTACAAGCTTACTGCACTGGGTACTGTATCCCACAATGCAAAGCACTCGTTCACCTCCCATTCCCTATATGACACATGAGATGGAAGTAATTACAGCTGCAATTTTCAACATTTGTTTTTACTCATTATTTCAGTCTGACTGTTAAAAGTTAACATTTTACAAAACATTTATAAAATATTACCTATACGCCACGTACAGGCAACCCAGTCAGGTCATGTGACAACATTGTACCTTACTACTGTTTTGAAAATTAGCACCATGGAATAACGGCTTTAGATTCACATAATTTTTTTGAAGACTACACAGAGTTTTAGAGCTGATCTGATAACCTGTTCTCTATAGAAATATTTAATTGAAAGGAATAAATAAGTAGTGTCTAATCAGCAGAACCCTAAACAGATCAAATGCAGACGGTGAACGTGAGGGACACAGAGGTACACCCATCTGCTCTATGACCTCACCAGATCTCCCTGGCAGATGCGGAAAGGCCTGCCAAGCAATTAGTACCACTGGTTGACTTGTTTGGGGCCGTCTCCAAGGGGCAAATGCAGCTGGGGCCTGGTGTGTGTGTGTGTGTGTGTGTGAAAAGGGGGTAAGGCAGTGTGCCTTTTTTGCCTGATCTCTCTCACGTTTCCACTGTCGGGCAGAGAAAGACTACAGGCTAAAAACATCTGTAAGTGACATTCCCACCCTCTTATCATTGATATGAAAGAGCATTACATGCTAACTTCAGCTGAGATGGGAGAAAAACTGGTGCAATTTTTTCTTTCCTTTTAAACGAGCCCGGAGGACAAAGTAGATTTCTTATTATTAAGCAAAGCTGTTTTTCCTCTGTATCATACAGAGATGGTACATCTGCTGTCTAATGTAAATCAGAACCCATAAAACCCAATAAAATAAAAATATATAATAGGGCAATATAGAGAAACTGTGTTTTCCTTATCCATTTAACATAATATTTATTAGGCTTGAAAAGTCAATACTGTAGATGGAACCACATTAGAATTCATATGTGGTGCATTTACGTTAACAGGAATAATCATCCACAAATGAAACTGTTGTCATTATTTACTCATCATGATGTTGTTCCAAACCTGCAGCATCTCTTTTTGTGTTCTATCATTAATAGAACACAACAAGAGAGACTGACAATGTGAATGGCCATTCCCTTGCATTGTTTCTTTCTTTCTTTCTTTTTTAGGAAAAAACATCATCAATATATTTACAAATTTCTCTTCTTGCATTACATTACAGTAAGATAATCATTCTGGTTTGCAACAACATCATGGGGAGAAAGATAACAGATGCTTATTTTGTGGTAAATATTTGATTTAGCCTAATGTAAGGAGCCATTTTCTCACATACAAGAGAGTCAGGCATTTTCAACAGATGTTAAGTAACTGATGGTAAAGTTAATGGCGCTACAAGGAGATAAAGTTGTCTGTTTTATGTGGCTAATATCTGCAACCTCAACATTTTTCATATTTTTCTGCCCTAAAAATGTGTGCTTTGTGGAAAACCCAAAAGAGCTTGTCTTGGATTTAAAGGTGCCCCTGAAGTTACCCGGATTGCTGGTTTTCTTTTCTTTGATCAGCCAACACATATCTGCCCCTTTTTTAACTAGGTCAGATGACCTGGAAATCATGTTAGACTCCTCAAGACACAAAGAATAAGAGAAAGTGATGAAGAGAGGGAGAGAGAGTGAGAAGGGAGAGAGGAAGAGAGAGAAAGAGTCTTATCAGACACTGTCCAGTGTTGTAGAGAGGATCAGAGTGGAGTCATCAGATCAAAGAGGAGTGGCTCCACACTACCGTGCCTTCTCATCTTCTCTACTCAATAAGAAGAAAGCTCTTTTGGTCTCCAGATAATATGGAATGTTTTCAAAAAAAGAGATAAAGGAGGAGAAAAGAGCCCAAAAGCATTTCTTCTTGTGATGAAGCTTGTTTAAAAGGTTCTATTGAGTTCTACTAAGTGCATCATTAAGTTCAAGAACACATTTTACCACTGGAAGAAACATTCTACCACTTGCTGAAATTTTAATGATTTAAAGCCTGTCTTCAGTTTATAAGTATCTGACACCCTCATACAAAAATAATCACGCCAAGAATATGAAATAATATACTTTTTAAAAAAGTCTGATCACTGATGAGTTATTTAATTGTCTATGTTATTATTTGGTTATAATTTGTGTAATTATTGAAAAGAATTAAATACAAATGAAAGTTATCTTCTTAGTAAGGTTAACTGAAAGAGGTTTGTCAAAAACAAATAAGGAGAAAAATGAGAAAGTCTTGACTTTAGTGTTAGGGAACTCTTCCTTAAGAAAGTGTTCTGAATGAAAGAAATATCAACCAATCACATTTCATGAATATGTTCCAAGTCCCTCATGTCGATCCTTCAGTGTAAATCGGGTGGGAGGATAACTTTGCACACAGTCTGAAAATGTTATAATGACCCAGAGGTAGGCCTATAATGAACAGTACCGATGTATGCATGCATAAGTCATTTTGGAATATATGCATATGCATGTCTACTGAAATCATATGGCTGAGCTTGTCTGTGATTCTGGTATTTATAATGTTATTTAAAACAACTAATTTTAAGTTATTCCTGTACTTACTGTATACACTGGCTCACTGTGTGTGCACCTCATTTCAGCCTTGTAATAATTCTGTGAGCAAATGAATGCCTTTTGGTTCTGCATTTTGGTATTTAAACAGTTTCTGTTCTAGACAAGCTCCTTCATTTTTTTAATTTTTTTTGCAAACAAATCTGATGCCTTCACATGTCAAATGAGATAGTAATGGTCTTTCACAATCACAAAGTAAACAACAACTGTGTGCTAAAAATAAACATAAATTTAACTTCACTGCGATCCAAAGCTGCTCAGAAGGACAAGATTAAATGAACAAATTTATTCAAAGCTCATTCATTATAACAAACTGTAACTCAACTGAACTCAAACTAAGCTTGCATTCATTAATCATGTAACATGAAACAATAGTTTTAGGGCTCTAAACATAGAAATTTAAAAACTAAAGAAAATGTGAAAAAAGTATTAGAACTATTTTTATCCTGAATCTTAAATGCAACATTTTATTACATATACACTTCCCGTTTTCTAGAACTAATTTGAGACAGAGATTACAAACACATGATATTTATTAAACACTTGACGGAACATATTCTGCCACTAACTTTTAACTCAAGAGGTTTCTAAACCATTACAGAACGATGCAGTTTATGTAAAGCCAAAACACAGGCTGAGTGTTTCTGTATTTTAAGAAATTATAATTTATGCATTTTTTCTCATATACGGGTACTTTTGGTAACTTAAACCAAATCCAGTACAATCACTGTAATATTTATCATCATCTCCCTTGTTTGATTTAGTGACGAGTTTCACGCGTCTCACACGGTTCCCCAGTAAAAATGTGTGTTAAAAAACACGGAGATGTTCCTTTAACGAAAGAACATCTTTGATCGGCGTGCCTCTAACAAACAGCGTTTTACACAAGCAAGAAAATACCCAGTGGGCTTTCAAATCGGCTTAACACCCACACTGACAGACACTGGTCTCTCCCACTGTAAAACACGCAGTTGCGGATCGATAGTTGCGCCCGTTTAAGCGAATGGCCTTTCATTCAGACTACACAACGCATCCTATACCGGTATGCACCCCTATATCTATAGACTTCTCCGTAACACGACCTGTGATAAGAGTTTAACTCATGAAACATGAAGTCTGGCTTGATAAGAGACTTCAATTACCACACAAACAATCTCTCCTCTCTAAATTATTTATTTTAAACGCGTTCCGCTGCCAGAGAGAAACAGCTCAGATTTAAATAACTCCTGTGTGCACAAGGCGACGATGGAGATAAAAAGATACAAAAAAGAAAATAAGAAAAACAAAGCTATTTTTCAAAAGCAACAAAAAACAACGCGAGCGAACAGAAAGTCATTGCGTTAATATAAAGGTTAAAACTGAGAATTTTACCACAGAAATAAAAAACATTAAACTAAGCTACTTACATCGCGACACTACAATTAAAAACTAACATAAAACAATAAAAAACAAAATTTAATTGATGAAATAGTTTAAATGTTCGAAATCCAGCTTTAAAGTCAATAATAAAAATTGGTCTGATCTAATCATTTTAAAGTTTTTCCCCTTTCCATAATTTTAACAAATCTTAGTGAATCTTAGTGCTTAGCCATTATTTAAGGATTATGCAAATAAAATTATAAATCTTTAAAGATAACGTGTGTATGTTGCTCATACATCTGCACCGAAGCGTTCCTAAACCCCAGTTCATTAAGTGACTGTCATTTAATTACAATAATACTGAATAACCCGAAACACAAATCAGTCTTTAAAATACTTCATTAGAATCGTGATTTTACTGACCATCGAAGGCTGTTGATACGTTAAGCAATAGAGAAATTACAAATGAAACATTTAACATGTCCATTTATAAGACGCATGCAAATATAGTCTACAATGTTTACATTTCAGAATATCTAAGAATCGTTGACAGGCTACAAAAAGTGAAATCCGAAACCATTTGTTTTCTGATTATTGCAAATTTGCGGACGTTCACCTCCACGACAAGCGAAACAACATACAGTACATGTAAAGATGTAATGATCCACGTAAAGCAGTATATTAAGCTCTCTGAAAACAGACGAATACGCACTGCATGTCCTGCATCTTATAACGGTAAGAAACAAGCGCTTTCTAAAGACAAATCAATAAGCAGCCATGTCACTAAATACCAAAACAATTTACATTTACACAGACACACAAATAACTCATTTAACAAACAGGCATTCAAAATTTTGATAAGGTTAGTTAGGTTATATCGCCGTATCTTAACACTAGGTACAAATTCACAAGCAATGAGATAACAAGCTCCAAACATGTCAAATTGTTTCATTAAGGTTACAGAAAATGACATCTTTAGGTAAAATATGTGCTCTTAATTCCGTCTGTATATCCTAACCTGGAGGCGCCGGGGTTCCAGCTCAGGATGTTCAGGAGGAGAGAGTCTCTCCAGCGCACCGACGCTGTGATTGGCCAATTGCACTGACAGCTCCTCCGCTGATTGGTCAGGAAGGAAAGCCCGACCCCCTTTCACTCCAGCTAGAGGACCATTCATAAACTAAACAATTCCAGCACTCACGGCTGAGTCTGGACAACTGCACAGTGGCGCACAGTTTTCATGCGCAAACACATGTGAAAAAGATGATGACATGACGATCGGAGATTTATCCCACAGCTGATACAAGCTTTGAAAATCGGCACCCTTAAAACCTTTTCAAGTGGACTTGGAAAAGTAGAGTGGCATTGCGTTGCATCTCTATCTGCTTCCTGCCCCAAACTTGACGTCTATCCGCTGTGGGCGAAAACTTCATCACTGCTTTTTTTCTCTTTGCTGGGAGTTGTGCCTCTGGCTTCACCGGTAAGCATTGGATCCATCGGCGTACTGCGAAACTCCGGTCTACAGTCCGGATCTGTGCCCAAACATGATCGCAACGCAAGCAAAGCTGGTTTACCAGCTTAATAAATATTACAACGAGAGATGCCAAGCGCGCAAAGCGGCCATCGCCAAGACCATTCGAGAGGTGTGTAAGGTGGTATCGGATGTGTTGAAGGAGGTTGAGGTCCAGGAGCCCCGTTTCATCAGCTCGCTGAGCGAGATAGACGCGCGCTATGAGGGCATGGAGGTCATCGCACCCAATGAGTTTGAGGTCGTGCTTTACCTGAACCAGATGGGAGTCTTTAACTTCGTGGACGACGGCTCGCTGCCGGGTTGCGCCGTGCTGAAACTCAGCGACGGCCGCAAGAGGAGCATGTCTCTGTGGGTGGAGTTCATCACCGCCTCCGGTTATCTCTCTGCCAGAAAGATCCGCTCCCGCTTCCAGACCCTGGTGGCCCAGGCCGTGGATAAATGCAGCTATCGAGACGTGGTTAAAATGGTGGCAGACACGAGCGAAGTGAAACTGCGCATTCGGGAGAGATACGTGGTGCAAATCACTCCGGCCTTCAAGTGCACGGGCATCTGGCCTAGAAGTGCCGCCCAATGGCCCATGCCACACATCCCTTGGCCCGGACCGAACCGGGTGGCGGAGGTCAAGGCGGAAGGTTTTAACCTTCTCTCAAAAGAGTGTTACTCATTAACGGGTAAACAGAGCTCGGCGGAGAGCGACGCCTGGGTCTTGCAGTTTGCCGAGGCCGAGAACAGGCTTCTGATGTCTGGCTGCAGGAAGAAATGTCTCTCTGTTCTAAAGACTCTTCGTGACCGACACCTCGAGCTGCCGGGACAGCCGCTTAATAACTACCACATGAAGACCCTGCTGCTGTATGAGTGTGAGAAACATCCGCGGGAGACTGACTGGGATGAGTCGTGCCTAGGCGATCGTCTGAACGGTATTTTACTTCAGCTCATCTCCTGTCTCCAGTGCCGCCGGTGCCCACATTATTTCTTACCGAATCTAGACCTGTTTCAGGGTAAACCACACTCAGCCCTGGAGACAGCGGCCAAACAAACCTGGAGACTGGCCAGAGAAATCCTTACTAATGCTAAAAGTTTGGATAAACTGTAAAATGATTCATTAAAAGACATGTCATGTCAGTGAATAATAACGCGACGTTTGAGATCACAACACTGAAAGTGGAGAGACTGAGATCTTGGTGCTCTCTGAATAATGAAACCAAGAAAAAAAAGAAAAACTCTTAGGAAAAAAAACCCGAAATATTTGCTTTTGTGAAGGCTCAAACGGGACATTGCAAGAGAGAGAAGGTACATTTTAAGTGTAATGATTTTGTTGTTTGTTTGAACTGTTTTCACAAAGTGAAAATTTTATTTAAATATATGCACAAGATCTTTAAATGTTAATTACAAAAATGTAGCGTGCCAAGTTCATTTTTTCATGATGTGATCGAAAATTAAAACGTAATAAAATCATGACACGAAATTAAAAACTTGGCGTTTGTTTTTTACTGAATTTAAAAACAAAACTCTTGGAGTGAATGGGGTTGTAATACTAGTTGCATGAATAAACTAAGAATTTCGTTCTGTGATTTGTCTCTCTATTTAAAGAAAAACATGAATTTAAAATCAGGGCAGTGTGCATTTGTTTGGTTCTTAAAACCGTAATACAAAAAGATAGAAAATAAAGGTTGCCTGTTGCTTTGAGGTGAAAAGACGGTAGTATTATATTAAATAAGAGTAGCAAAAATAAAGATTATCCTAAACTACACGTATAGTAGAGGATTGTAATAATGGAATAAACTTCGAAATAAACAGCAAACCCTGTTACATATACATATATAGTAAAACCCCGAAAAGAAAACGTAAACAAACGATGTCTCACATAGCAATAGTACTTAACTGCACGATTTTTATTCTCCAGCGGTAAAGTGAAAAATCAAATATTCCAATAAAGAAACACTGTGTTTAATCCATTCGAATAATACTAGCGCTTAGAACTGCAATTATGTTTATTTACATAATAATAATATAATAATAATAATCAAATATAAAACAGCCCAGTAAGACATCCATATTAATAAATATATATTATATTACTTTACAGTAAACATTTAATTAAATTATATAGATATTTTGTTATAGATAAAAGCCCAATTTAAAAAAATGCAGATTATAATTAGCCTTTAAGAAAATAACTTTATTCAAAATAAGTTATATCGAGTACATAAAGACTCAATGTAGTCAAGGCAAAATCGATTGTCAATACCTCTCATTCAGAAAAATGTGGCCTAATTAAGATATACCCTTCAAGTATTTAAGCCAATAGTTAGGATACTGAGCTGCACTGTTGTTCCAAACCAATGGTGATCATACGTAACACTTGACCGACCATTGTCCACATGCAACATGTTATGGGGAATGAGCAAGCACTCTGAACATGCCTGTATCAGCAAAGCTGAAGCAGCCTCTGTTTTATGATATGGCCTTATCATGGTTATCTTTAGCATTTACATAATAAGATGGCCAAAAATAGCCAACACTCACAAACTCAGTGAAACGCAGAGGGAACACGGTGTGGAAAAGTAGATATGAAACACCAATGTCAATGTGTTAGAGCTGTTTAGGGCTCACAGCTTATGGGAAACTATGAGTCAGCCTGAGGAGTAGGACACTGCTGTCTCTTACCTTGGGATCAATGTTTTTAAAGCTTGGGTCTTCCTCATCCACCTCAAAGTATAACTCCAGGGCTGTGATGGACAGCGTGCCTTTAACCACCACAGCAGGCGCAACCAGTTCAGCGCTGGTGCTCAGGTTAACAGGCCCTGTGGAACATACAGCAGAACAGCAGTTAGTTTGTAAGTGTGCATATGTGTGTATGCACGCCTCCCCCACCCTCTACTGCCCTTGGCATACAACCTTTCAAAGGAGCAAAGTGTTTACTTGTACATATAAACTCAACAAGAGTGCAAATTGACTTCCTGATAGAACATCATGAGTTTTAATAAGTTTTAAGAAAATAAAAAATATATTTAATAAGATATTTTTTTTAGTTATATTGGCAATTATCTGAGGATAACATAGTTGAGGCCAAATGAATCAGGCAATGTATATTTATTTTTAGGACCTAAATATAAAATCTAAATATAAAATGTACAATTTATACAACCTTCTGAATTTCATAGTGTTAAGCAACTAAATCACAAGTAAACAATTTAGCTTTGTTTAAACAAAATAAATAATTATTAATTCATTTAACAAATAATTTATATAGTATTTAATACATAATTAAATATCTTAAAACTCAATTCATTAAATCAATCCAAAAATAGGATTATCCTGTGTACAATGGCAAATTTAAGAGATTCATCTGTCATAGAACGCTACAGGGGATCTTGTCAAAAAGCGCTGAAATCCGCTGTCAATCAGCGCGCATTGATTGCGGGCTTTGGGTTTAATCTGTCATCAATCTTAATTTATGCCAGCATGACAATGCTGAAGGGCAGCTCTGGGGAGTTTCTGCCTTTCTCTTCATGCGCCAAAGCATTGGATTTGCAACTGCCGTTGCAGTCAGAACGACCAGAAGCCCAAGTTTAATTTCCCCAAGCACCATTCAATTCACGAACGGATGGCATGATCAGATATGTTCATCAGCATGTAATCCGGGGGAAAAAATAACATTTTTTCCGCTAAACCGGAACACATGCAATTACACCTGAATCAAACCGCTTGCCAAGTGGATGATCGCCAACGACGCGGATCTCAACGATAATTTGCCCTTTATTTGAGTGAGACTGTCTTTTATTATAAAGCTGACTACCAGCACATATGACATCAAGAACTTTAAATACTACAAATGCGGGACTGAGAACAATACCAAGCAAAGACGATAAAAAGATAACTATAAGACTATATAATTATAATATATACTATATAATTACTACATAATTATAAAAGAATTATTTTTTAATTATTAAGTTATAACTAAATGGATGGCCCAATTGCACTCAAGTCTTTTTAATCATTTTAGTAATCTTATTTCTTAAACTATGAGCGTGTTATACAACAGATTACACAAACTTTTCAGCAAAATGAATATTTTTGCTTTTCTGAAAATAATTAAAATGTTTAAAAATAACTTTAAAAAATATATCAACGCACGCAAATATTGTTTTCATAAAGATCACAATTATTTATATGAATACACACAAACTCGCAATACTTTGATTATGCACCGTTTTAAAGCAGAGACTTCTGCCCATGCTCTAGTGATGACTATGGGCCCGTGGATTCCTGTGGGCGCTGTTTTCAGCCCTCACTCAAATCTAACCCGATCAAAGCCGCTAATGAGAAAAGACTGCCACAGATAATGGTGTGATCTCCTCATTAACTGTGATCCCCTCATTAACTGGCTAGTGAGAGGAAGAAGACGCGCCATTCACACAGCAAAAGCGCGACGCAACAAACCAGAAAGCTCAAGCAGCCAACGAAGCTGCTCAAATGCGCGCGCTGCTAGAGCCTTTAATGATGGTGGGACAGCCTTGTTTGTCGCTTGCTACTGACGACTGTTATTTACCTGCGAGGTTCTCCAGCTCTTTCTCTTCCAAGGATGAGAGAGTGTCATCGTCCTCCAGAAGCAACTCGCTCTCGGAGTTCTGCTTCCCAAGCACTGACCTCCTGATGGACTGTTTGCCTTTCAGCACGTCTTCTTCTGGAGCTGCAGAAAACAAAACACAACATACTACTTCATGCATAACTGCGCAAAAAAAATTACTCGGGTAAGCAGATGATACAATAAGACACAATAAAAGATTATTGTTAGATTATGTTTGTTTCTTATATAAAATACGATAACAATGGCATTGAAAACACTTCTTATAAATAAATAAACACGCGTTAGACACTATTTATCATAAACAAGCTTATTTATTGTTACTTACTTACTCTTACTTACTATAAGTAGCTTTAGTTAACATGACATCAAAACGCCAAATCCACTTTATCTGACATTTTAATGTAGTTATAAAAGCCGATTTACAACATTTTCATCACATTTTAAACCTGAATATTATTACTAGCTAATACTAGCTTATGTAATAATCCTAATACTACATTTTTATATACAACTTATTTATATAGACAGTAAATAGAAATTTTATGACTTATTGAATTAACTCTAAATTTGCCATTGTTGTTCTACCATAATTTTAAAGTCTAAATCCTTAACAACTAAAAAAAAGATAAAAATGCATATATACCAGAATTTTTTTGAGGTTTTCAAGATTGATTTTTATGAAATCAATTTTATGTGGATTTTAATGCCTTTAACTGGACCTTTATGTGCTTTATTGACACTATTTATACATTTGGTTAACTATTAACCGAACTACTTTTTCTTTTAAAACACAAAAACTATTTTGAATTGAGATTAAACAGAAAGTGATAGTCAGTGATGTTTTGGTCCATATGTCAGACCTATTCCTGACAAAAATGAGGAGTGGCCCTTTCTGATTTCAACTGTACATGACTTGAGGTTCTGCATAGATTATTTAAGAAAAATGGTAATCTGTAAACATTTACAGAGCACTGCATTCCCAGGTGGTGAGGGGCAGAGCTGGGTCTACAGTAGACACAAAGGCAATCCTATAATATATAAACAGTAAGATGTGAAACGGACCAGTCTCTCATCATACTTCGGAGTACGCGGTCTGTTAGCCTATCGGTGCAACACAGACCTGAGTGGACACAGAGCCACATGACCTCTGACCCCTCTCTCCAGATACATCACCTGGGGGGGTTTGTATTTGCACTTGAAGCAAAACCCTGAGACAACTCTTTATAAATAGACCCCTAAACCATTAGAAAAGCACAGCAAAGAAATCTCTTGTCATAGAAAGTATGCTGGCGAACTGATATTTAGAACGGTCTTCCTGTAATTAACTCTCCCCAGAGAATTTGTAGTTAGCAGCAGTGAAATTACTACCAGCTTCCTAATATATACCACATGCCGGTGTGTTCACACCATAAAGAGTGGACACAAGAATCAGACTAAAAAAAATTTGCTTTTGTGCATTCAGTCGCAATAATATTTACTAACATTTTTTTTACTAATGCGGCTGAACTAGCTGAGCTGCTGTCACTGCTACCCAATGAGATTATCACAGGCTAAAAAAAAATTCTGTCCAAAATAGCACAGTAGGCTGACTATAAACTACAAGCTAGAATTTCTGCAACCAGAAAATGCAAAAAAAGAACTGTGCAATGTCCAGCTGCAAATTTTAAATGCAACTACTTGATAAGTGCTACTAACACTACTTAGTAATGCTCTACCACATAAAAAACAAAATGTAAATGAAAATTGGATGAAACAGAAAAAAGAAGATACAAACGTTTTTATGGCAATAATACAATTATATAGAAAAGAGTATATAAACAGTACAATTGAAAGTCTAGCAAGTTAAAATGTATTGCAAAAAAGTCTTACATTTGAACTAGCATTTAATTAGCATTTAGCATTTCTTTTTAAAATGTATGTTTGCATATAAATCGATATGTAACCTCCATTGTTGCATATTTCATGTATTCGACTTAATTATGAAGTGCAGTCAAACTACAGTACAGTAGGCTCAAAAATACCAAGTGTAAAAAACTGGAGCAAAGAACTACAGTGACCCTTAACTACTCAAAAACGCAAGTTGTAAGATTACATTCAGACATCAGCTTTACTTAAATAGCTCATTCATTCCCCTCATTCAGCAACAGCTAATGTAAATACATGCAGTTGTGTTCCACTTATAAGCTTCGGTTCCCCATTTCCATGCAGGTTCAAATGCTCATTTATACGCAACCAAAGAGCAAACCAATTAAATTGTCAGATTTAACAAATTTGTTTTTTAACAAGAGTGCAGCCAAGAATGAAGCGAGGAGGTGCTTATTTATCACAGGAACAGGGGCATTAGTCTTTACATTTTGTATTTACACTGTTTTGAGTTCCCAAACATCACAGTCCCCACCTGGCCAAATCAGTTACCAGAAAAGATGGCGATTTCCCAGCTATAAATATCTTTCTGAATTTTACCAAACTACTAGTCATCCTCGTTGAAGGGTGTAAATTGCACCACTGTTTCCAGGCCTGGGATGAATGATCACAATTGTGTATGCCAAAATAAGGGAGTTTTGATATGATGATATATTTTGAGTCATGACAATTTGTAAAAAAGCTTTTATATATTAATCAAAAGAAATGCTGTTTCTTTTAAATGCTGAAATATGACTGTTATTAGGAAACATGACATGTTTAGAATGACTTCAAAATATAATTTAATATTCTGACTTACATGTTAAATCATAGATTGAACAAAATAAGGGTGTTACACAAATCCAACGTATGACATGAAACAAAAACACTACCCATCTACTAGATTGCTGGAAATGTTAATAACACAAAATTGTCATGTTTTTAAGCCTGCCTTTCTCTTCCACATGTCGGGAGAATAATCACAGCCAGATATGACCCTTGTGCTCTGTTTAAAAACATGAGATCCTGGCCGAGTCTTTCATTCCACTTCCGCAACAAATTTAGGGTCAGCAGAAAAGACGCAAGCTTTCAGTGGGGTGGGGCAAACATTAATGTTATGAACAGCAATTAACTCATAAAAGAAAGAGTAATGCCTATTCGTTATTAAAACATTTATAAAATATGCACTGTGATAATAACTGTTTTTCTGTTTGTCCTGTATAAGTTTACAGCGGTACGTCACCCCTTAGAAAGGTAAAGACAATTAATACATTCACATAAATACTTGATGGATAGATTGATTATTTCCTGAAAAGTCACTGGGGACACATTGGAATATAATGAAGGCTTTAAGGCCTCAAAGTTTTAGGTTCCGTTTCAAAGGGATCCAAAGTGTTCCTTAAGGAACATTTGAATGAACCAAGTCCTGAGTTAACAAAAGAAAAAGGGACAAATATGAAGAACAAAAAGTGAAAGATAGGAGCAGAGAAGGAGAAATCATGGGGTCCCCTCAGAGCCTTCCTTCCAGCTGCATATTATGACCATTAGGGCGGCACATCGGTCTCCGAGGATGCTGGGATTCTGAACACTTATTGCTTTTAGATCACATTCTTATTGACTTCTGTCACATTGGTCATTTGTCTTGAGAACCTCTGTCATTCTAAGGGGGGACTAACCGGTGACATATTGGAGACATTTTCTCTCAGAAATGGCCGTGTTTTTGAAGGGTGCAATAGGTTAAGCTGCTCAAGTCCAAGTGCTGAATGGCGTCGATTGTAAAACCTGCTATCTTTAAATGTGGCTAAAAACTTATCAGAAAGAAAATATTACGCAAAAGTCTGCAAAACACTTTAACTGTCATATGCTGGATTCATTTTCACGCTGAATGAAGTGACAGAGCAGTGGAAAAGAAGGAAAGGAATGTTTAAAACTTATATTTGGATACACTTCCTTTGACTAAACTAAATCAATCACAAAGACATTAAATGTCTTTAGGAGGGTAGGTGAAGAAACACAAGCGCCCTGTTATTAATCTTCCTCCATGAGGATTACTAATTTTAGCAAACTTTGCTTATGTTAGTATTGTTAGAACTCACCTAATTATGTTGTTATCAATATGTGGGGTTTATTAGTATGCATATTGTGACAGAAAATGCTATAACATAAGAAAAATATTACGCAATAAATTATGCACATTTTACATGAATCAATTGCATAGTGAAACAATTTGAGACCCTTTTTAATTTCTGACTCATTAATTATTTAGTAATTAATTATTAACATAACCCTAATTTCTCTGCATTTCATGCAAAAGAAATATATTTCGCAACAAGATTATGTCTATGAACGGCATGCATGTGATCTCCTGCAGCTGAAATTATAATTTCTTCTTTACTGTACCAAATTTATTGTTTTAATTTCACTAGCGCAATTCAGCAACTCAGGCGTTCAATAAAAACAGTAAATAACAAAAACAGCTCTTTATTGTTTCTCCCTTTCTGTGCCATAGCTGTAATGTATCTAACTATAATACAAAGCTTGAATTCTGTAGGACTCAGGTTTTATAATGAGCGGTGCATACACATCTAATCCCAGCACAAAACACACAAGCTCTCTGACACTAAACTACCCACTACCATCACAACTCTGCTTACCTGTTACACCAGCTGCTGATGTGCATAAGAAGGAAGGAACACATAGTGACAATGCAGCAGTACACAGAACACTCAGCCCTGCTTAAACACCTGAGCTAATGAGAGGAACAGCTAGCAGTGTATAAACAAATTAGCAGGGAATTAGTTGTCAAAATATTATCTGAGAAACCTGGAAAAATAATGTAATGATGTAGCACTGCAGCTAACTTAATGACCACTATTGAATATTTTATTATTATTTTCATTTTTACTAAGTCATGTTGACTCTTAAAGGTTTTATGACGACTAATTTTTACAGCCATGTACCTGTTATCACTGGGGTTACAGCTTTACAGCTGTAAAGACTGGGCTGCTTTTGTGTGTAAACGAGTGTAAACAGATGATACTCTGTGACTCTGTATTACCCACCATGCTCTGCTGCAGCCTTGAGCGTAGCCTCAGAGTGTGTGGATCCGAACGGGTTCCTGATGAAGCGACGACGTCTCCTCAGGTCATCTTCCCAGTAGTCCAGGCGCCAAAACTCCCGCGGTCTGCTGCCGAGAGGAAGAGAGCAAGAGAAGGAAAGAGAGAGGGAGAGAGAAAGAGAGGCACATATGTTAGCAATTAGCAGATGCAGTGAGAAGTGGCACAAGCAGAGCGGTATAATACTGGCCTTGTTTAGCAGCAAAGCAAAATTTCTCTGCAGTGCAAAGTGTAGAAATTAGGAACACGCTTGTGTTGTGATTAGACACTAATAATTATGTATCCTTCATAATAATAATGATAAAAAATTAACTGTAAATATTTGTTTCTTATAGTATAGTATAAAAGATTATTTTTGATTCAGTTCTTTTTAAAAGGGGCTATTTTGTTTCATTCAGTGCATGGGTCATATTGAGGACTAGCATTTTGTTAAATATAAATATCTTTTCCATTGACTACTTGCCTTTTGTCATTTTTGGGTTCATTTCATTATACAACACCGCACAGCATAATAAAGGCATAAGATGAGTAAAGTATAACAATAATAAGTATAATAAACACACTCACTGTACATTATCTCAAACACAGACAGCCAAAAGACCTACATTGCTTACACAATTATTAGGTTATTAGTTTTTTAACTAATAACCTACACACACAGTTTTAAAATTTGAAGTCAAAAGGCTTTGCACAATACATGTACAATACAATAATGGCTACAAATCTCCACTAATCTGCACAAAAAAAGGAAAAAAAAACATTAAATACACAGAAGCATCCCATTTTTCCTGTTTTCACACAACATAAACACAAGTCCATCATAAAGCAATCACAGTAAATAAAACAAAACTTTATTGATGGAATATTAAAACAAAACAAATAATTTATAGAATTAATTATATCTGGACCACAGCATTGGTAGCAACTGTTAAAATGATGCATTTGTGTTCTAATTTTAGAAGTTACACATACACAAAAATCAGAAGCGTTTGCCCTTGAGGGCATCACAACCTTGTGCTGTGGTGAAGAAGAGGCCCAGATTTCTCCAGCACCTTAAGAAGGTGAGATGAGAGCTAAATACATCAAAGTGAGGATCAGCCTGCTGACACAGCAATCCAGCACACACACACACACACATAGCGCTGTAGTTCCAGGCTCATTTCTGGGCCCAGCAAGACACCTTACAGCAAGACTGCTAAGCAGAACAGAGGAGAGGTAGTGCGTGTCTTCAGGTTCCAACCATTTTCTTCTCAATTTGTAGCTTTAACCAAACTCAGTTTTACACCTCTCCTTTCATCTCTTTTTTTTGCCTCGTGTTTTCACTCAGTGTGTGGAATTGTTAACTTTTAATGAAGGCATACATAACAGTTATAACATATTACTCCATTTAGATTCAAAGGACTTTAATTAAAATAATCTCCTCAAATATTCATTACGTTTACCCCCGAGGCACGAGAAAAATACATTACCCGCACCATAAATGAGTTTAATCCTCAAACGCTTGCTTAATTTAAAATAGAGAAAAAGGGACTCATTTTGGGTGGGGGAAAGGAAGGGCGCAATTTGTCAAATTGAATTACGAACATTTTCGAACATTTTTTCGCCATGACACAGAACAGCATTATCAATTAATTACACACACGCTCCTGCACACAAAATGCAGATTTAGATCTTGAAGTGATGTGTTATGTTTAAAAACAAGACAAGCAAGATAAAACCAAGCTGTAGAACCCATAATTCCTAGCGGTCTCAGAAAGTGACATTGACATATATCAATGATCATGTTCCATTCAGAAGAACAGATCGCTTCGCGTGGGCTGGTGGATCCTCACTGATGCCGTGTGTGTGTGAGAGAGAGCGACAGAGAGAAACAGACAGAGGGGCTTAGTGGGGTGGACGACAGTGAATGGCTTTAGCAGTGGCTGTATCCCTCGACCAGCTGATTTACTGTAGGTGCGATGAAATATAACTCTCCAAGTCCATTCTGCTCCATGAAAGTGAGAAGAAGTTTTATCGTGCAACAGGGCCTCCACACCCAGGCCAAATAAATCAGGAAAACGGCCACTTAAGAGCCCTCCCCTGTGTTCACCTTCTTTTTCTTTTTCACACCCGCATACTTTAACAATTGCCAGCAAACACGCGATTATGACTTAAAACACCAATGGAGGAGGTAAAAAAAGAAAAGTATTGGAAAAGGAGTTGAGAAAATAGATAAATCAAAAAACGATACTGAGGTGTTCTTAGAATTAATGATAGTAGGAGAAATAAAAACAGACAGAAATACTTCTGGAAATAGTTATAGTATCGTAATGTCATGCAAAATACACATTTTAAAATCCCACTTAACATCTCACTTTGCTTCTCTGCCATACGGGGCCAAGAAGAATGGGGGAATTTGAACAACGCAGGTTTTTCTCAAAAGTGTGATCGAATCAGTCCACAGCCAGAGGCTCTGCACAAATCTCTCTCCTGTGCGCTCAGACATCCCTCTTAAAGCTTGAGAGAGCGCTTAAAATGTGAAAATAAAAACAATCCTAACCTTGCTCTTCAAGAGCTCTCTGGCCTGACTAATAAGAGACATTAATAACTGATTTATTTAAAGCAGGAGAAAGGAGACTCAATTTAAAGGAAGATGTGAGTTTTCCTGGAGAAGCACAGCTCCTCTGAGACCATTTACAGCTCGGGCAGACGGTGATGCTTTTCTGTTAAATGCTTTAAAGGAAATGTTTACACACAGACATAAGAAAGAGAAAAGTGAGGCGCTTAGGGTTCGATACAAAGTGTTAGCAAAGGATGGGGACCTACTGTGTGATGCGCGTGTGTGACACGTTAATACATGCTCAGTACGTCCGTTAAAGTGCAATAAATAAATAGTGCCTGACTTTAATCTCAAGGATCATCCTTATTACTAAAGAATGATACAAGAGAGGTGTTTGTACTACAAATACAACAGCAGTTCAATAACTGGGGCCTAAAATTCATGTCTGAAAATGTGTGTATTTTATATCTATTAGATATAAAAAAAGATAAACCCTATTAAAAGGGCCTTGCTGGTAAACAGATAATTTGTTAAGTATAAATATTCATCATATATATATATATATATATATATATATATATGATCTGTAGAATATATGCTAATAATAAAGAGCACCAATACTAATACTGGTATCAGTGCTGGGCCTGACACTGTGTGCTTATGTTTTTTTTAAATGCTCTAAATTAAAAAGCAGAATGTTTGTTGTATACACAGGAAGAAACACTGACACTGACTTTCTATTAGAATGTTGGTATTTGTTAGCGAAAATATAAAAAAAAATTTTTTGGAAAAATATAAAGCAGTACCCTATATTACTTACAGTTGTTAAATACTCATGTTAAATATAGTATCTTTACAACACTGTTACAACCCAAACTGACATTAAAATGAGAAAATACGATTGGACAGCTCAAGAGTATGGAAAGCAACAGTAGTTCCTTTTACAAAAGCATACCTTTTCTCCGTTTAAGCTAATTGAAATAACTCCTGTGTTATGTATTGACCAAAAAATGTTAAACAAATCAAAAATGTTAAACAAAGCTTTTCAAAGTAGCCTTCCTATGCCTGGATAACAGCACTTTACTCATGAGGTCACTCACGGTGGATCATTTTCGTACTTCCACTGTCTAAAAATGTATTTATATTAAAGTATTTCTCCTGCTTCGAAAGCAACTTTATTTGTCACATTTATTCTATGCTCGTAAAAATGCTACTTTACCTCTGCATGTTCTGTTTCATTAAAGCAACTGTGAGCCAACAGCATGCACAATCCTGAAAAAAATACACTGTCTGTTCAGTGCAAATTCCAGCTCAGTTATATAAGAAATTCACTATTTGAAGAACAATAAAGGGATCATTTTCCCTCCTTAATGGATTACAGAAAAAAAGAATTGCATTTATTTTTCCTTATGTAAAATAACATTATTTTCTGAGGATTGTCAAAGACATGAACTTTAGCAATGTTCTTAACCCAAAGAAGTTAAAACTGGTAATAATGGTACTATGGTACTAATTGTGGTAATAATAATAATAATTAATAAAATATTATTATTTATGACTGGACTTTTAGAACAAAACTACTTGAAAGAAACACATAGGAATAAGGGTTTGCTTATGTAAACTAACAATTACTCAGAATAAAGCTAGGCCCTGTTCAAGTTTTATTTGTATAATCTGCCCATTGAACTAAAGTTGTGATAATCTGTTCTACTATTAGTTAGTAAATATCCACTGCAATTATACTTTAAAACATTTCCCTATACCCACAATATGCTAAGATTCAGGCCAGAATAGCTTAGCAGACATAGATCCTTAAAAGAACAGTGCAAAGCGCCTGCAAAGCGAGTGTAAAGTGAAAGAGAGAGAGAGAGCAAGGGGAAGAGAGAGTTGGGTTCACTCCATATCAACCCGCCTGTCTGTGAACACATTTCCCTCTATCTAAGTAGCAGAGAGCTGTTTGAATGTGATAGTTTCCTCCATGTAAATAGCCACTCCATCATCCAGGCTTGTAGTGTTCATTAATTAAAATGATTACCAAAGGCACAGTGCCGATCCAAGGGGCTCCTCACCTGTCAGTCTCTGCCAAAGCAGAGATACAGAGAGGCTCAATCTATCTGCAATACAACACCATGCTGGCCGTCGCAATTAGTTGAGCAGCTGGAAACACGTTTGCGGGCTTCACCGTCGTCCAGACACTGTGACAATACGGCCCTAATAAAGGCAAAGGAAGTGTGGGTGTAATCCAACCTCCATCAATCCCAGCAGCCGAATCAGCATGCGCATTCCACAAAGCAAGTGTTTTCATAGCAGTAATAAATTATTCATCCATCCTTCCATCCATCCTTCCAAAGGGGGTTTCTAACAGGAATTGTGCCAGTGCCTTCTCAAGACAACACCAATTACAAAACACAATAGGCCATGTGGAAGACGCGCGCACAACCGTGCCGCACGGGCGCAATTAGTAATTAGTACGCCCGTAAAAAATCCATGACGAAAACAGACCCTTAAATGACAGCAGGGCGTCTAAATTGTCTTATTGAATATGCTGAAAGCAAAACTTGAGACCTTCCTTCAAACCCGCCTAATGTAAACCACATTTGGCGAGAATTTAACATGAGCAGAGACTTTTATATGTGCCTGTTAGATGTAACTGAAGTCTTTCTTCTAACCCAGTACCAGTGTAAGTGCTGGGTCGCAAGGCTGTAAATCTGAACCAGTTTACCAACAGAGAAGATAAACGGGGGGTTAAACGTAATGCGTTTTAATACAGACGGTGAGCCATTCGGTTAATGAATAAGGGAAATGGATTGGGGAGTGAGCAGTAAACAGTGGGACAGAAAGAATCAACAGAGAAGAGGGCCATGTTTTATAATCTCCTCTTTAAAGCTTCAATTGTGATCCTAAATTGTAGGTTTGCATAAAACACGCCACACTTCAAATCTACTTGACTCAGGGGAGGTGTCATAATAAACAAAGCATTTAATTGGGCCATGTGTTGAGAATTTCAGTGTGTGTGTGTGTGTGTGTGTATGGGGGGATTAATGAGGTGTTTTTGGGAAGGAGCTGAAACAAGGAGGTTGGCTTGTGCCGCCACACTTCAGAATGCCATCGGTCTCACACTCCAGAAGCATTAGAAAACCCTGCGAGGGTTTCACAGCAAACACAGGGTCTAAATTACACACAGGAAAAACTTTACCCACATATGCCCACTCATAAAGAACATGCCCGGAGGCTTGGAAAATGTATTTTTGTGCACACATGTACACAGTGTTAATACAACTGCATAATAAACTAATACATTTATGAAATTCAAAATCTGGGGGCTAAGTTTTCGTAACTTTAGATTTTTTTCCCCCAACCCTTCTTTTATGTCTGTCTGCGCCTGACTTTTACATAAACAATCAAACGAATCTGCATGAAAGGGTCAAACATGTAAAAATAAACTTTCTCTGGTTCCAGCAATACACATATAGTGTATTGGTAAGACAGTGTAAACATCAAATGTCATCTCCAAGTCAATCACTGTTTGTACTGTTGTATTTTCTGTAATTGATTTAGAAACAGTGTCAAGCCTGTAATCCAGCAGCAATTGCTAATATGTAATGACTAAAAAATGTATTATCATTTCAGCTTTTCAGATTTACCAAGGGTTTAGAATGACCAAGGGTTACATATTTAAATATTTAAGTGTGAAAAATCCTATCTAGAGAATCTCTGATGCCTCTGTGGCTGCGTTCTTAGGTCTTAATGCTCAGATCCAATTCTAAGTCCATATCCGATTTTTTGCACATGAGGATATCACTATTGTTGCTCTTTTGACATGTATGAACGATATGCCATCCATCAGGATGAAGAAAATAAGTAAACAAATTAAACTCTAGCACACCTGTGTGGCCTATTTACGGGTTGAAACCCATTAAAGAAATATTGAAAGCTGCCACAAGAAGGCAACATCATTTACCAAGAGGGCAAAATTTTCCTCTAAGAATGATGATAGCTTCTTTCATGTCTATCATTTAGAAACCTATTCATATGTGCAGGCGTGTGTATTTTGGGCTGATATTACACCAGAGTTCATTTCTGGCATGAAGATTATGTAAATGACAATGATGTGACCTTTAGCATAACAAACGGGGCAGACAGAGCACAAGTTTCATACATCACTCCAGTACAGGGCATTTTAAAGACGATTCATGCTCATTTATAACCTTTTCCTGTGGATTAATTCAGTTACAGTCGGCGAAAACGTCTCTCTCTTTGTGGCTTTTTCATTAATGCCGGCGATTGCCACGGCTCAGATTGCTCTGTATCATGGAGATTATATCGTACGATTTGCATAAACCATGTGTTTATGAAAACTGAATGGATGAATTGAGTATTTATCATGCAGAAGAAGGGCAAGCGCAGGTCTCTCCGTCAAAGAGTCGCAGTCGTGCGGTCGCCAGCGGCCTCAAATTAATCTGAGAGTGAGAAAAACTACAGTGACTGTGTCTGATTAAGGCGGCGATGTTCCATGCAGAGCAGGGGAAATAATCTGTGATCCTCAGTGATGGCGGATGTTAATGTCTCTTCCAAAGGTAAACGTGGGGTCAGAAGCAGCCCATGATAATGACGTGAGTGACAGAGGACCTGTACTACACATTGGAGGGAAACAAATGGGTTTTCATTGCATTTTGCTTATTTGTATTTATACACGGAATACTTGCTGTAGTCATTTAATCTACATGGCGTACATTCATCAGGGTTCAAGGTTCTTTCTACAATTACTTTAAGGATTCATAAATGATTCCAATAATAATAATGTGTTTATCAAATAATCTAAATCCACTGGATAACACATCATTTACATTACATTTATGTTTATGCATTTTGCAGATGCTTTTATCCAAAGCGACTTACAGTGCATTCAATGCACACATTTAATCAGTATGTGTGTTTCCTGGTAATCAAACCCACAACCTTTTGCACTGCTAATGCAATTATCTACCAGTTGAGCTACAGGAACACTATATTATGGTAAACATCTCTTACAAATTCTTGTATTTTTACTGACTAACTAATCTTATAAGCACTAAATAAATGACAAATTATTGTTTTTACAGTAACTGGCAACAGGCACAACTGAAATCGATACATATGGTAGCTTAAAAACTTATACTATTCTGCTCCTAATAAAATTCTGCCTCTGTGAGTGTTATTTTATTTGTATTCCACAAATAAAAGTAAGTATTCCATAGTTTACAAATAAAAATGCTTGATTATTTAAGCATTGATGATTTTACTTGTGCATTTATGTTTGTTTGGAGAAACATCTATAAATGCTTGTGAGAATCAAGTAGAGTAAAAACTGCAGTACTGTTAAAGAGAGAGTGTAAAAGAAAGCAGAGAAAAAAAGAAGACAGAATGAAAGCCTTAAAAGAGAATGAGAAAAATGAAGAAAGTGATAGAGAATTATGGGAGAGATGGGTAACGGATGCCCCATCGCGCTCCAGGGCGAGAGTGAGAATTTTATGTGTCCCTCTTTCTGCTTTCGCTGCAGAAGCAAACTGCTGGGTCACAAAGATAAAGGAGATTTTTTTGGTAAATGGCGAAAGTGTTGAAATAAATGACCCGACCGGAGCTGCGTGTAATTACGGTGGCCCAGAGAGTAACAATCTATCACCGTGGTGAGGGGGTGACAGAGTGCTAAAGGGTTAGTCAAAGGAGATAGCCTCTGACTAACTACTGGACCCCGGCAATCGATACTTCCCTTATGTGTTTTCCTGGGAGAGAGAGACACAAAGAGGGAAGGGGTGAGAAAAGACCTTAAAAACTTCCCCAAATGGCTTTTCATTCAAATATTGATCAGGGCCTCCTATCGTGACCTTGCCCTGTCACGGCAGTATACTTTCTTAAGGGCATATGAAACTCATAAATCTGAGTTACAGAGGAAAAGTGTGTGTTGCTGGGTGTAATAGGTCATGCTGGAGCAGAGGCCCATTTGATACTTTATAAAGGGACATTCCATTATAAGAGCTCCTTAGAGGGGCTGATGGGAAGGCTTGAGGGACAGATAAGAGCACCTTAGTGTCCATCCCTTCAGCTCTGGCCTGAAGGTGAAGATAAAACATATACAGAAAGGCAGACACATGGGCATGCTAACTGCTGACTTTTCAAGAGACTTAAAAAGAAAGAAAAAATGCAAACAACATGAAAAACAACTCAAAATCAGAGCTCACATGCAACCATTTATCGCCTTTCAGATGTACAGTACAGCCCCCTTGCACTTTTTTTGCAAATAATGCAACACTTTTTTATTTTCCATTTTGTTATTCACATGGTATTATTTAACCAGAAAGATCACAGCTATGGATTGCTAGTGAACAACACAAATGTGCAACCTAGCCTGGACTAATGTAGAAATTCATCTGAGCTGGTCTGTTTAAAAAGACAACAGTTTTCTATCAGTGCTCCTCACACAAACAACTTAGTCCTGCAATTGACCCAGAATCGTCAGAGGTAAATGTTTTTTCAGCGTTGCTTCTATATTTCCAGTGGAGCACTTGAAGTGACTGCTGAACTCTGGGAGTTCTGGAGTACGTGAAGTCTGTCATGCTAACATATGGACAACATCAGCGCTACAGGAGCCGTTAATATGTCCTTCCCTGACACTTTGTTACTATTTCTTACCGTCCGGGCCACTGTAGTGTATATACAATCAAAGCTAAATGTTTTCATTAGGACATATTTTAATCTATTTCCATAACGCAAAAGAACAGAGCCGCAAGGAGCCATATTCACATCATTTACGTGATATATCCTGAGGAATCTGCAGCTGTCAAACTTTTATGTGCCCTCTGGAGATTTACCGACATGGGAAGACGTTGCAAACAATCAGACTTAAGGCTCGGAAAACGGGTCGGCGTGAAAACCTCAGAAAAACGGGAGTGCGATGTGAATCTCCCATGGATGATGGATATTCTACATAGCTAATCCGTGTTTATGGCTAACGTCTCAAGTTAGAGTTTTTACATCTAGGTGCAGCACGCTGTTTTGCTGTCTAACTGGTTTTGTTTGAAAGCGTTTGAGATTCCTTGGGAGAAAAAGCCATTTGTTTCCATCAGATGAAGGGAGGGTGAAAACAGAGAAATGCAAGTAGAACAGCTGTGTGCTCTCTCTCTCTCTCTCTCTCTCTCTCTCTCTGGCTTATAGTCATGTGGAATGTTTGTACGTGGTTTCTCAAGTGTTTATAGCCAATCCAAGCCATTAATGGCACTTGTTAAACAGCTTATGAAGAAATGTAAATAAAAGCAGGACGTGTATATGTTATGACATACTGTAATCCGCTAAGTATTTTGCCTTATCTCTGCCAGGACCACGCAGGCCAAGTTGATAAAATTATTTGTATTTCATCATGGAACAGAATGTCATAAGCTTCTGTGGTTGACTTAATGTAGAGACTTAATGTAGATACTGACATGAGGTAAACGTTTCTCATGAAACTTTTCATTCAACTAAAGAGATTTTTACTCTAAACATGACAACCTAGATATTCATTATAAAAAGTTCAAGCCCTTGCACTAAGGCCTCAAAAACTTGGTTCAGACAAAAAGATGCGAGTGCACACATGCACGCTCAGCACTGGTTTACAAAGCCTTCTGAAAGACTGGATCTCTGTTTATTCTGACTGCAGATGTGGCTTTAGGACCATGATGGTCAGATAAAACAGAGGCCCTAGAAATTGAAAACGAGACTAACAGGACACTTGAGATCACTCAGTTTTGATATACACATAACATCTAATACTAAATAACAGCGGGGCATTTAGCATCCATTTCCTTCTTTGTATAGCTGTGGTAGCATTAAGGAGTAAACAGAGGAAATAATACAACTTTACTGAGCCTCCTAGTTAACTCTTTGGAAGGCAAGATGAGAGCCGATGATCACAGCAGGCTGCGCTGGTAAAAGAACTGAACTCTTAGAGGTCCTAATAAACCAAATAAACAAACACAGTCGTAAAATGTTCGTATGCCGAGTGGGCGGGACTATAGATTTACAGATATGCATTACATCATGTATGATCAAAGCATGCTCCAGATTGTATCTCTGCCTGGGTAGCTGATGTGAAATGTCAAGCAGTGACAGCATTGTTATGAGCTACATGTTAACAAAGACTAAGTTAAACTACATTTGTGCAATTCTTGTAAAATAATGATACATGCACTTCCGATGACCCTTGGTTAATGAAAAACACAACATAGATTTTTTGCTACTTTTATGAGGGTATTTGTCAGAACACAAGACTATTTAGGTGAACAGCATTAAAGCTAAAAATACACTTTTTAAACGCAAACACACGTTTATGTGTGGGCTAACTGGACTGCTTTACTAAACACAGGACATAAACTGCTGAAAGTTAAACACCATATATACACTCAATACAAACAATCAATTCACATCCGGAAGCCATTTTGAAATATATATTGTTAGTTGACATGAAATACTGCTGAAAAGCTGGCATGTGCTGCAGTGACATGCTCTATTCCATCTACAACTGTTTGAAACAGCAGTTTGTTTATTCTTTTACAATAAAGCACACATATTGTATGGCCACAGTATTTGAGAGTTTTTTTGTAAAATGGAACATCTAAAAAAAAGCAGCTACTCCAACTACTCACTTGGGAAACAATAGTTACCGTGCTAACATAACAATAGTAATCAGGGATACAATGTAAGTTTGAGTGAATTGACTCTTACTGCACTTATACTCTTATTGACTTATACTGCACTGCGGTATAAAGTCAGATGTGGGGATAAAAGACCCAGCACGGCAGGCTACACGCGTGAAGGCGTGTGGTGGGAGAGAGGTGACAGAGTGCTTGTGTAGTTTTGGCGAGCGGGACAGCAGGGTGCTCTCATAACAGCCTGAGCATCATTAACCAGTGGGGATGATGTATGGCTTATATTACCTACACCAAATGTGATGATATTAATGAAGCAGTTCAAACAGTACCAAATGAGAGCCTGAGTGTGTGTGTAAAAGAGAGAGAGAGAATCTGACTGGGAGGGGCGGAACCTTTGTGTATCTATTGTTACTATAATGTGATAGAACTGAGGACTCAAATAAGAAGAGAATTGCTTGTGTGTAAAAATTATATTATATATTATTATATATTTACTTCTGAACATAAAACATTTTGAAAATATATATACAAATTGTTGTTCATTTAGTTCAAATGCTAAAAAAAATAAACTATCAAAAAATAAAAGGTCAAAACCTATTTATAACCTATGATCCATAAATTTTACATTTAACAAATATTCCTTCCAAATATTCCTGCATTTATGTTTTACGAGTCTGCAACCAGTGAAGTGGCTACTACAGCAACATAAATATAAAGCGAAATTAAACAGTCACCCTTTCTTTTTAATTACTTCTCATTTTATTTTTAGAGTATCTGAGATAAGTATGCTGAGCATGTTACAGTACCCAGCGTTCTTCTGCTCCTGATGGCCTGGGCATAAAATGACAAAGTACAGGATAAAATAGTAATGCTAATATTGATAGTTTGTCCATTACAGGTCAGCTAACTGTCCTCTGGAACAGTTACAAAGCTGTTAGTTTCGATTTCACAAGGCCGATCAATACGTGGGCATACTGTTTCTATTTTGCCTGCATTGATTTTCTCTATAACACCACAACCCTGCAACATTCATCTCTGTGAAGGAAGGGAAGATTTGATTTACTGAAGAAAAATTGGAGTGCGCATCACAAAGGTTTCTGCCGGCGTGGGCTCCTGACACAGAAAAGATGGATGTCCCCAGGCAGGGGTACCTCCAGCCCTGAGGAGCTCCATTAGAGATCACTGAAGCTGCTGCTGGAAATGACTCGCATTAGAGGAAGAGAAAGGGAGAGAGGTTGTGATGGTGGAAAAGGATAGAAATGAATAAAAAAGGAGATAAAAAAGAAGACAGTAAGAAAGAATGAAGAAAGGAAAAAAATTTGCAGAAGCCTCAAAAAACTGCTGGGCTGTTCCTGCATCAACAGGAAAACAGGATTACTTGTGCAATAACAGCACATTACCATGAACAGCGTAAACTACGGTTTGGAACTAACTAAACTAAACCAACTAAACTAACGAAAAACATATGATACTAATTGATAATATGATCAAGTATGGGCATTTCGGTCTAAATACAGTTCAACAACCAGATTTGTGTGCTTTTGTTATTCTCTGATGATAAACATTAAAAAGCCATCACAATGGTAAAAATCGACGCATGGAATGAGTAACAGAGTTGAATGAATAAGCTTAAAAAATGTAGTCAATACAAATTTATGTAAAAATGTGACTTGCTTTCTCTCAGTACTATAGAAAGGATCAGAATGATGTCAATAATTTAAAGGAACGTTGTTCGTAACAGGAAGAACGAACAACTAAAATTCATCCAACATCTCATCGTTCTGCAAACAAAATCATGAGATTTTATGCTGCATTAAATGCTTTAATAAAATAACAGGACACCAATCGTGGAAAGTGCCAACTATTTAACCATAGTTTGCACATATGCAAGTGGTAATAAACACTGCGATGTTCACTTTTTACTCTGTCTAATCTTTTTTATTTGCTTTCATCTTCCTCATCTTCTCTCATCTTCTCCCTGACAGTGTTCGAGGGTGTGGAACTGCTCTGAGCGCAGCAGCAGAGTGAATTTCCATGCTACATTAGTCCTACCATCAGAATGCAATGAAGGAGAATATGAGAGGAAGACTCATCTGTCCTCCGAGACTCCCGCTCCTCCTCTTCCTCCATCATCTTTCTTTTCAGCCAGCCACTTTACTGGTGTGTCATCTACATGAATGATCATCTATCTTTTGACCCAAATAAACATGACCTTACTGACAAAACCAGCCAAAGAAAGAAAAAAATGAATGCTGTCAGCTACCTCATTTGTGGGCACCGTGTTCATTTTGTCTGGTTTTGGCAGACGGCGACACCACATGTTCACCTGCGCCACCAGACGAAAGGTGGTAATGGATGGACAGGTGGATGCAGCTGTCTGCTGATGTGAGATCCAATCAAAGAGAGAAAGAGAAGAATAAAAGAAAGAAGGGCCGCACACTGCACCGTGTGGGACGTCCCAGATCAGCAAGTGGAGAATGTATATGAGTGTGTGTGTGTATATATATATATATATATATATGTCTTTTTCTTTGTTTGCCGGAGTGCAAACCCCTAAGGACCTCTCTGACAATGCATCCACAAGCAAGAGAGGGCGGGAGCACGTGTGGAATGAGAAAGAGAGGGAAAAAAAATCAACTAACACCTCGACTCTCCAGAGGACGGAGCTGCTGTAAGCTGGATATTAAGACACAAATTGCATTCAGGCGGGTCAGTAGGTGTCAGATGATATTAGATGCCTGCCATGAGAAAACAACAACTCCCATCAGCCAGGGAGGAAAATAATATTTTCATTTTCAGCCTTTTATTGAATGAAAACTTTGGGGAATACATCTTTATGGGGGGAGCTGGCAGGCTTGCAAATTTAACACTCCCAACAAAAAGGGTGTAATCATGGCATCTCTCAACACTTCACTGTTGTTGTTTTTTTTTGTTATCCAAAGCAGAGAAAGTGTCGCTTTGTCATTTCTAATGGTTTTACAGAAAATCCAATACAAACACCAGTCTGTACACCATTCTCATCTAATGTACCTTTCACTGATTGTTAAGACATGGGATAAAACAAGTCCTATACTTTTACCTGCCACCAATGTTAAAAATAACATTTTTACTTAAATCCTGTCAGAGGTGATCACTAAAATGTTCATAATAAACAAATCTTCTTTTTTTTTATTTATAAAATTACATTATCACTCACCTACATCTCCAAATCAACTGTCCTTAGACTGTAAATCAATAATTTCTGCAGATAAATAAAAATATAGATATGGATATTTAAAAAGAAAAATCTGAGAGAGAAAAAGAGGTTCATTTAAATGCTTGTTTTTAAAGGTTTAACAGTCATTTACTTTTTGTCAACAATATCAGACTTATTATTAATCTCAATGAAATATCTTTGTTTCATGTAAAAATTATATGGAATAGTTAGATCATTTGTCTAATTTTAGTGATACTATCAGTAGTTGTACTAGAAACACCAGAAAAACAAAATGGCTTCTGCATTCATGTGCGATATTCTGGCTGCTGGTATAACCATAGCTAAGTATTGGCTATATTTGCAAATATTTATTATAAATATTTGACATGACAATACACATTGTTTTTGTATCTTGACGGTGTTAAAATACTGGGTTACACCAAACAAAACAAACATTTTGTAAGAAAATGAAAGCAGCTGTAGGTCGCACCAAAACACATCTGAACACATTTAAAAGAATTAATCCAAAATAATTCCTTTGTACACAAACTCTTTTCTGTAGCCTGTTTTCTCCCATGTCTGAACAATCAGTGCTTTACAAACCATTTGATAGAACTAAGTCGACACATGCAGCTAAGAGTTGCGCGTTGCATTGTGTCTGTGTGTGTTTCTCTGCTTTTACTTCCAGATGTTGTTCTCTCCTCTGTAGTTACCGATCTCCAGCTCTCCTTCATTTCTGCCCGTGACCTTCTGGGTAATTGAGCAGAAGTATTGATGTAACGGCAGGGTCTGATTGTGATTTATTAAACGCGCTCTGAGACTGTGCCAGCATCACCATGCGCCCATCGCATGTTATTACAGAAGTCATCAATAGCCCTGCTGCATAAAGGCCAGTAATGGGGAAAGAGCCAAGAGACTGCCATTATACGCTTAATACACAGAGAAAAGAACAGAGAGAGAGAGAGAGAGAGAGACAGAGAGAGAGAAAAAGAGTAAGAAAAAGAGTAAGAAAGAGAGAGCAGATCTGCAAGCCTCCCGAGAGCATGTTTCTTTACAACTAACACAGAGATTGAACAACAGAGCCAATGAGCTTCTTGGGCAGCAAACTGAATTTGAGAAAACCAGAGCATGACGGCATCATTAAGGAATATTTCTGTGTGTTTACAGAAATAAATACCCGTCCTTATGTTTCCTTCAGTAATAGCTAGGTAACATTCACTGGCTTTCATCCCATTCCAACAGCAATGCATCACGTATGGAAACCAGAGCCATAAGACATAACCCAGGCTTAGAACCATGACTGTAGGCCCATTAGAACCGCGACTGTAGGACATTAGAGCCCATAATGGTTGGAAATGTAGGTTTTGCCTATCGTGAGAGATGTAAATTAATAAGTGCTTTAGTGATTATGGATGTTTTGGTATAAGGTACAGTACAGTGCTCCAGTGCAGGTGTAATGTAAAACAGAGGGAAGCTGAACTGTGGATGGAAAAGATCTCTTAGTTGTTCTCTTAGCTGTTAGTGCTGGTTTAGCCTCGGACGCACAATAACAAACCACCCACAGTCTGTTTACTGCCTGTCTGATGCATACTGCACATAAAAATGGCAAGCATTGGCTGAAATAGCCAGCTGCAATCTGATTGGTCAGCTTTACGCAATCTCTTGGTGTAAAAACACAGTTTTGTTTAAGGCACTTATTAGATAGAATTAAATGGCCTATAAAAAATAATTGGTTGCTTTACATGTCAAATAGCGTTTTTTGGCCAAAACAAGCTGCAATGACAACTACACTTTTGTCTGCAAGTCAAAAGTCTGTATACATGAGATTAGTGCTGGTATAATTCTGCATCATTATTCTTGTTTCCTTCTTTTTCAAGAAAGCAAGAAGACTGAGAATATGTCATATAACTGAAGTGGTACCTGATGGTGGAGCTGCCCCAGGCACCGTGCTTGTCGGTCAGGATGTTGACGATCTTCTGGATGAGCTGGGTGGCTGTGACGTGATCTCGGTACTTGGCAGCCCTGATCAGGTGATCACACATCTTTTCCTCATCACGTTTCTCTGCGGCGTACTGAGCACTTTGAGACTGCAGAAAAACAAACCAAAGAAAACAATACTAATGAGTCAGCACAATCATCATATGCATTTATAAATAATAACATTATTTGTTTTCAGCAGATGTTTTTCAGCAAACATTATTTGTTTTTTAAAAACAATTAAAAGATTAGTAGAATATAAGAATGTAGACTACAATTTGGTACATGAGAATATTAAGGAATTGTGATTGTTCTTTAAAAATTCCATTAAATTTCATTTAAGCATTTTAATTGTCAAGCACTTTTAAGAGAGCTCGTATATATTATATATATATATATATATTACACAATATACCATTATGTTTGGAATCATATATTTTCAAAGCCTGACTTACTGTAACCAACCTGTCATACAAACCAGCAGCTAGCAATTTTACTCTCTCATGAATTTTAACAACAGTTTTTTATTTATTTTAAGTTGTGAATGACCTAAAGTAATGACTTGTAGTTCAGTGAGTGAGTGAGATGTTAATTCAATAACTATTTTCACAGATTCAGTGAGTTGTTGAGCTGTTTTAGACTGATGACTTTGAGACTGGAGATGCTGTATGTCGTTTGTGAGTACGGCAACAGAATTTTTTTTTTTTTTTACTGTGCTTCATCTTTCTGTCATATCACAATTCGATAACACTGCGTTTTGACAACTCAGCTTAAATATTATTTTACTTTTGCAGTGGCTTTGCAGATTCAGTAGCACATAGAAAACACTAAATATTTTACCACAACAATCTGATCTGCCTGTATTTGCACAAGACTGTACTGAACTAAACCGAATGTGATGAGTTATTTGGTTCTAGTATTTTTTTGAAAAATGGAATCTGCTCCCAGGCCTTAAATACAGCACCAAACTCTGTCATAGAAATAAATAAGTCACATGCAGTACAATAAGTTACTTTGTAGGCAGAGTGCACCCCTGTACTATGTTGGTAAACAAGCACACAAAAACTTCCTCCAGAGAAGAATGCTGTCCATCGGAATGGGTGTGGAAAACAAAGCGCACTACATCATTAGAGACGTGTGTGTTGACGCCCGAACGAGAATGTGTGCATGGTAACTCCATACGCACAGGAAACAAATGGAACTGTGGGTCATTTCCAGCCCGTTGTCACAGTGATTAATAACACTGGACATGTATTTGCTAATGCCTTCAGGCTACGCTAAAAAATGTAGAAACTACCCATAATACAAGAGGAGACATTATTCTTTGTCAGAATTTGTTATCAGAAAAGGCCTTTGAACTCGGATGTGATGGTTTACCAAAGCACCTTGCTGCAAATATTCCTTTGATAAAAACTTAAATTCAGTTTTATCTTTGTACGAGAGTAGAAAAGTAAACAAATGAACCACTCTTTGTGAAAAAAAAACAACTTCCCCAATCAGAATCAATAAATCAAGCGATGAGCAACAAAGCCGTAGCGACAGAGGAAACAGAGGAAGAACAGAACAGACGAAAACAGCACACCAAGCAAAAAAAAAACGACTTCTTTTTCCCCTGCCTTTAATCTGATTCTGATGCAATGTCTAGCAAACAGCAATCAAGTGGAAAGGTTACAGCAAGCGCTACGGCTTGTTTTAATGTAATTCCCTCTGCTTCATCCATTGTGTTATGGCCCTAAATTAAATTAGCCTCGGACAGCACCCGCCTCAGACAACAAATACAGTAGAGGCAGCAGTCTGGGGCGGACACAGAAACCCGCCTCTGCAAAGTTAGCAGTAAACGCTCCAAAGTGCCTTCTAATGGGCCCTCCTCTCCAATTTGAGGATCGACTCCTCATGTATGACAGAAAATCCATAGAGATAAATCACATTAGAGGGGCTTCCCTCTCCTAATTATCAATCTGTGTCTCATTTCACTGCTCCTAACTCTACATTGACCTTAAAGCCAAGGGAAGAGGATGGTGGAATAAAAGAGGGGTAAAATGTTACGGGTGGGTGTTTAAATGTGAACCTGTTTGAAAATCTGGCGTAACAAAGGAGTGGAAAACAAAAAGGAAAGGAAGAAATCTGTCTCTGTTCTGTGCCAAAGGTCACGTCAGGGTAATAAAAAAAATATTATTAGGTAGGTAACATTTGTTTTGATGAAAGATAACAAAAAAGGTTCACAATAAAACATGGTTTGATACAATAACAGGTCCATAGGAGATTACTTATAACTTTGATGAATAAAAATGTAGTGTGTGTGTGTGTGTTTCAATGTGTGAGACTTTTTAAATCTGTTTAATCTGTATAGAACATGGATTATTTGTAAGATTTTCCACAGGAGTACTGCAATTCATAATATCCATTGAAACAAATCAATTTTCCAAGGTGCTTTTCAAACCTCATTGGAGCTTCTGAAACAACAAGAGCAATCATCCATATTTTTTCATTGTTCCTTTCAACGAGTGATTCACACTTTATTAATTACCTGTCATGAGTTCAAACACTTTGGCATAAACAGGCACTTCATCAACTAGTGTCAACGGCCACCAAATCCCTAAGCTCCTTAATGGGATTTGTAATTTTATGAACTTCCAGAGTTCCAGAAATAGCTTCCTTACAGCTAAACATACAGGCAAAATTACAGGAAACATTCAGGTGAAATACATACCGTGACATTATCATTATGTTTGGGCCTGTAATTATATTGTGACATCATGACATTTCTCCATTAAAAGGGTCTTCCACATGTTTGGCAATCTGTTAAAGGGACAACCACAAGCTCCAGCTACAATTTGAGCCGCAGAGGCAAAAAGAGAACCATGACAGCAATGTGTTTATGACTTCAGACAGAGTAATCATCCACATCTCCAAATGTTCTGGAGAACTGAATTGGACAGGGTCAGTACTCATTTCCTTCAATGCAGGACTACACCCTTCCCAAGCCTGTATAGCCATATTATTACAATAACTTTAACTGTATCAACTCCAGCAATTTGGTCAGCATTAAAATACAGATAGCCATATTATTATAGCCATATTATTACAACAACTTTAACTGCATCAACTCCAGCAATTTGGTCAGCATTAAAATACAGATATAAATGTATCAAGTGTGACAATGGAAGCAAAATCTTCCTGCTTTTGGACACTTTCAGTTGCAGATTAAATTAATCTTGGGTGACAGATACACTTGAGAATAAAGGCATTTCTGACATTTGGTTTGCATGATGCTCCAAGCAGACAGGTGTCAGTATACAGTTTACACTCACTATGGTACAGGCCAGGAAAACAAACAAAAATTACTTACTTTTTGACGTAGTCATTTTTGATAAAAAGACTTATCAAAGCATTTTCAGCCACAAGCAACGATAGGGTATCAGATGGTGTGAGATTGTGAAATTCGAGGCTTTTTAAAGACTTTTTAATGCCATATAAAGGAGAAATTAAGACAACATTTGGTTTACAGCATTTAGGCTGGTTTATAAAACCAAAAAAATAAATGTACATTTACGTATTACGCATTTGTTAATAAAATCTGAAGTTAAATTGCCCACTAACTATGATATATATATATATATATATATGTGTGTGTGTTTGTGTTTATGTATTTATTATAGATTAACGGTCATTCATGAAAGACCTTCATGAATGATTTTTTACAAGATTCCCCCATAATTGATTAATTTTAATACTTTTTATGGCCTTAAATTTATTGCCTATGAATTTAGTGCTTTTTTCAGGCTGCATGAATGTGGCAACAATCATGGGCAGCTCTCTCACCCTCTCCTCCCTAAACAGGGTAGCAAGGTTAAACAAAATAATCATCTTCTGCCAGAGACCAGAACTCATTACGTTCCATCAGCCCCTGCGCATGCGAGTTGCTTAGCCTGACACGACACAACCAGCCGTGCATGTAAGTCTACACACTACACACGCAGTGAAGGGCTTGTGGTGTGTCTACGAGAGCAAGTCTGAGCAGTGAAAACAGTGGGGATCTTGTTAAACTGCTTGATTTGCACTCTGTTGACAGTGAAGTACACAGTGCCGTGATCATCCTCCTCTCCTCTGCAGTTCCTCCCTCAGGGTTTCATTTACACAGGAAACTGTCCCACTGATGCCTCCGTCCTTGTCGCATCTGAGGGAATGTAAATACTGTCTAGTGGATATGCATGTACCACTCAAGGGTGGATGGTAGGTTTCGGAGAAACAATATAAAAGCGGCGTGTCATCTGACCAATCAAATTTGAGAGATTTTCATTGCACTTGATCTTTTGACCCACTTTCTTTTTGAATTTAAAGTCACGGCATAAAAATTATAGCCAGGGGAATTCGGACAAAAGCAAATGGGGAAACGAAAAAGTGACAACCAAGAAAAATGACGGCTTAAAAGTACAATAGCGAACAAAAGTCACCATGTGACAAAGCATGACAGGCGCTTCAATTCTGGAGCAATACTGCTGTCAGCCAACGCCTCCGTATTGATTTCCCTCCATCCCTTGTTCCCTTGGCGATAGATGGAGCAGGAATTTAGTCTAAAGCAATGGAACGCAAAAGAGAAAGAGAGAGCGAGAGAAACAATGTGTCCCCCGCCACCCCCCTTTCCAGAGTCAGGGTGACCCTCAAGGTTAACACAGGTGCAACAACTTATCAAAGTATCTCTGGCTTCTCTCTCTCCCTTTCGCCCTCCTTCATTTTGTGCTTTTAATGGACTAGTCACAATGCATAGATGGCAGACTCTTCATCTTTTCTCCACCCCCTTCTCCAGCAAAAAAGCATTTCTTAGGTTCCATTACTCTACGCGGGCAACGGGCAGCTGACTCGTGCAACTTCAAGGTCATACCCTGTGAGAAATTGTATGAATTAACTGTCCTTTTGAGGTGAAAAATAGTCAAATGAAGGAGATGTGCGGCGAGTGAATAATGAACACGTCTGCCGGTGGGCGACGAGGAGCAGGTGTGGATGAATGTGAATGTGGGATAATGTTTTTACTTCTGGTAAATAAAAGGAAACACATATGGTCCAGAGCCGAATGAACAGACTAACTGTGGAAAAGACGATGCTCTGATAACAGGTCACATCAACATGAGTCATTTTGTCATTTTGTCTAAACACAGTGTTTGTTTGGATATCTGCATACAATACATGGTGCGCTAGAAGGGGCTGCCACAATCATCATTTTTATCTAACAAAATAATACCTAGCAGCGTGCTTTAGGACCAGCGAATGTACGACCAAGGGGCGCTAGAGTTTTTTTTATAGCATACCCCCTGTAAATAGCTTTTTCATCCATGGACAGTCCAACACCAGTGTGGCTCAAGCAATGACATAAGTTTGTAATGGAAATGTGTGGTTTTTTTACCAATTGCAGATAGAATTAAGTTCAGGAAAGCAGCTGAAACCGGTCGTTATTTTTGATAATATATATAAATATTACACAACACCTTATAATCAGAGTAAGGTTCTGACAACATATTTACTAAAAATGAAAAGAAACAAAATAAAAATAATAGAAACAAAAATTCAGCTGTGGCATGTCTATGACTGTGGAACTGTGGTGAGATGCAGTACAGAAGCAGCAGAGCTCTATTCACCAGAGGCTTGGGGACTAGATATAATGACCCGCTGCACTGACATCACCTAGGGAATTAATTAAAGAAAGAAAAGGAAAGAGGGAGAGAGAGAGAGCATGTCCATGTGTTTTCCAGAAAGCCATTTTTTGCAGTAAAGTTGGCATTTACTGTGCGCTGAAAGGATTACTGCTGACTTATCAAAGGGCACGAGTGTAACCTTAATGAAGCCTTAAGCACACATCATTTAGACTTCCTTTTGTTTGGCTAGTACAAATATCTGTCAGAGACTGCTAGAGGATTACCGAAAGCATGCACTGGAATAATACGAGGTCACGAGTCTCATTTCAGAGTTGATGTCATTAACTCCTGGTTTCCTCTTGCAGGAGCACAGACACTAAACGCTAATGAAGTGGCCCATCACCTCTGTTCACACACGCACTTGAGTCGGGAGTCAACTCAATTACACTCCATCACATCCAGATCAAGTGAACACTAACAAAAAAAGAACAATGACCTCGTTCTATCGCATGCTAAATATCTGGCCTCGCCCCCCCTCGTCTGCCGGTGCCCCACCCACATTTCACTTCTAATAAAGAAAAGGCTCTCATTAAAGAAGGAAGTCACTCTCTCTCTAAATCTCTGTCTTTTATTTTCTTCCTCACAGCATTGGCCTCTGTCGTACAGTTGTTACCGGAAAAATCTTTTCCATATTAGGGATCCTATTAGAAAGAGAACACTAAAAGATAATTGGATTTCCAGCGGTTATCTCTGTGTCCGTCAGGACCCTGCTGTCGCTGTAATCTCATTCTCAAGGGGTAAAGATAACTCAATCCCACAGTGGATGGATGTGTGTGTGTGTCTGCGAGTGTGTTTCTGACAGAGAACGAGAAAGTGAGGGAGTGTATAAAGGCATATGTTATCCAAGTAATAAAAATGTGTCTAAATCACTGGTATCTACTAACATCTCTTGTGGTGAATTTGAACCCTGACAGGAAACAATCATAAATTTATTTTTATTTCCTAAATAATTCATGACCTGGAGAATACACGTGAACAAAGACTGTCTTTGATGCTGCCACCTTTCTGCTAAAACCATCCCTTAGCGAAAACAACCAAAATGCTATATCAGCATTGGGCTTTACACACAAGCATCATGTTATTGAATAACAGCTTGAATAGGAGACCTGACTGTCGATCACAGACAACTAGGGGGTAAATATACATTCCTAATGCAGTCTTAACTACCGTATTAGACAGCTATTTATAAATAAGAAAATACAAAGCAAACTTTTTTTCATCTATTCTAGTTCTCATATGTCTCATATTTCATGTTGTTCCCTTAAACATCCAAATCCTGTGTAAACTGCTCTTCAGAATGGGGGAGTCGTGCAATCCCCCCGGGGGCATCTTTCACCGGCCTGTTATTTTTATTGTGGCCGTGCAAAATGAAACCGGCAGCTTAGAGAAGATGGCAAAAGCCGGAATGGAGGAAAATCAATACAGCAATATCAGTGGTGCACTTATCGGAGGCTCACTGCTTTTCAAGGGTCACAGAGGAGCAACTATATCTAAGTGAGGGATTCAATACCGCGACTGATTCTGGAGAAATCTGTGCTGTGTACAGAATGGAAGATGAGAAGCAATCTTACAAAGAACAAAATATGATAAAGTTCAAAAAATTACATATAAACAATACAACTCACTTTTCAACAGTACCTTATGATAGTTTATACCATGTCTATTCCGTCAATTCAGATGGTATTTTAGACAATTCAATATATGATAATTTGGCATAACAGCACTGCTGTTAGAAGCATGACAACAATCAATTTTGGAAAGTTATATGCTGGATTTCTCACAACAAGATATTTATCTGAGTGTGGTGTACCATTTAAATGCAGGTAATTTTGCATTTTGTTTGGACTGTTTCACGTTTTTAATTCAAGAGCCACTTTAGTAACCCCAAACTGTTTGGACACAAAAGGAGAACATTTTTATACCTAGCTGCATAAATTAGCTTATAGTCACTAATGTTGCATTGTTCAATCATTACATAACTTCATCCTTCATCTTACCACGGTCTTACGAGTCTGTTTTTCAGGGTTTTAAAATCATGTTGTAATGTGATCTTAAAGCTCTTTTACATTTTTGGTTCAAGGCATTTACCAAATTACTTTCTGAAATGCCCATGGAAACAAGCATTTGGTACAAAGACTGTTTAAAGAAAGTGATTATGGTTTTATGGACCCACTGGCTATATGAAATATACTCTCGTCCTTTGAGAAGCTATATCAAAACTATTACATCAAACTGTGACCCATCTTACCATGCCCACATTTTTCTTTACAAATTACTGTACATGAAACCCATCCTCTCCTTCAGAAAACTGCTATTTAAAGAGTATTTAAACTGCCTTCTGTCCATCTAACAACAGTTTCTCTCATTAGAGTTGAGTTTAGGTCACTGGAGCAGCACAGTCTATAGCTCTGGTCATGCAGTGCATCTGACTTGATAAAACCAGGCGTAATTGCACCTGACGGTGCTGGAGTAGTCTTCTGAAACAGTGAGTGTTAAATAATACAGTAACCTGTGATGGGTGACTACAGACAACTGCCCTTTTAGAGGATATTTGACCCCTCTTTTTTATGTATATGCTGTATTTTGCTATAAAGACTGCCAAGAAAACAACATTCCTACATCCCCATTTTTTTTTAAATACAATTTATCCAACTAATGTACCTGACATCTATCATTTGAGTATTTATTTCCACATTTAGCTGAATATCCAGCAGTATTTGTGAGAATAATATGTTCTCCACAGCATTACGAGTGAGGCTGGAAAAGCAGAAAAAAAATTTGGACCAGAGGGGCCAATTAGAGGGAAAAGGGAAAGCTAAGCAAGTCCCCAGAGTGCAGCCGTCTTCCACCATGAATCTAGGAGAATTTAACCAATCCTGGGAATTTGGGCCAGTGGGAATGATGAGGAAGGGTGTTCCGAGGTCCCCTCTGAATGTCACAGTGGGGTACGGCAGCTTGTTTAGACAGCATATATTCACAGAATACTGCCAGTTCTTGTCTGTTTCACAGAGCGTGTTTCTGTAGGCACTGTACACTGTTGTACGTTACTGCCGTAATGGTCTTGTCATCAGATCTGTTGTCATTTGAGAGTTGCCAGTTAATATGAGCACATGGTTAGCACGCATGGCCCAGGACTGATCCAGCAGTTTATCTTTGTTATCATATCACAAAACCTATTTGGAATACTTATCGAAAAGTTATTCTAATGTAATCCTGATTGTTTAAACTGTCAGTGGCACTTTCTTTAAATATGGTATAAAAATGGGACAAACTTTTTTCAAAAAAGGGTTGGTAAAGGTAGGTGTGTAACCATCAGAAACTGTAGACTGCCAACCCTCGGAAGTCAAGAGCCGTTTGATATTCTATGAGGGCTGCTATCTTTGCAGTCCTGTTACTAAAAAATCTGATGTCTATGTTTTGTTTACCACCCTTTTTTGCATGATTGCGCACTTTTATTAAAACTGTACTAAAACTTAAGCTACCCCTAAAGAATTTAGAAATTGGAATCATTTTCTTAGCTTCTCAGTATGTTGAAGAAACAGTCCGTCCAAATTATTATATTTCTACGGAATTACCAAAAATAGCTATTAAACCAAGATAAATCAGTAACAAGGTTTCACACAAAATGCGAAAATGTCAAAATAACAATGTTGTATTTGCTGAATGCAGTCACAAGAAAACTGCCAATTCCAATTTTGATTCTTTGAGTGGACGTCGAGACTTCATAATACAACAAAGTCAAGTCAGTCAGAAACCTTTTGTTTAGAGAACAGCGAGACACTGGGTGAAGTATTCGAGGAAAGCTGCCAATGTAAGCGTACAGGACCGATCACATGCAAAACATGACCCTAATAAAACAGGCTACTGAAGAACCTCTCACAGACATGACACACGATCACTTTCTCTAATTTTACATGTTTACTTTTAATACTGTCCTTCACGTTTTATTTCTCATAGTCTAAGTTCAGAGACCCTGCCTTGAACCTTTCTGAAAGCATAACATTTTACAACTGAAGGGTGGGAGACGTTGTACAGAGCAGAGCCCACTCCCCCTTTACGATGTCACATCCTGCCCCAGTGGCAGACAGGACCAGAGGGAGAGATGGAAAAAGAAAGAGCGAGACAGAAATGAAAAGACGCTGTATACCTGTCACTGCTGAAAATCTCCCACAAAGGGAGCAAAACAGGCAGAACATGAGTCTGAGGGGAATCATGGGAAAAAAGACACAGGTAGACTGCAGCGATAAAAAAAGTGATATGTGAGTGTGTGTGTGTGTGTGTGTGTGTTTGGCGGGGCAGTAATGAAGGAATGCCCCATGGCTGTGCTATAATGAATAAATCAAATGCACTTCTATGTTTTGGTAAGATACATGCCAAACGCAATCTCCGTTGTCAAAGTCAGAGACCTTCTTCCATATAAGTTGTGTTTGAAAAGAAAACATTTGTTCTCCCTCATGTTGGCAGCCTCTCAGGTCCGACAGACAAAACTTTGGAGTCAAACTCTTTTTTAATATCCTCACAGGGACTTTACAATATCGTCAGATGGTTTTTAAAAATGTCAATTAACCCTGAAACAGAACACATCTGAATAAAGTAAAAGTGACTTGATTGTAGGGTATGTCAGGAAAGTGTAGCTAGCATTTTATTCATCTGCAGCTGAAATCTCAAATACTCCATGAAATGGCCGGTTATCTCTCCTGTGGTGAAGTATTTCCTTTTCAAACAGGAAGTTGGGGCAAGACGTATCAAAACGATAATTAACAGACTTAAGTTTACATCACACCAACGAATCATGTTCTATTATTGTTCTATCTATTATTAGTCGGACATATGTGGTGTGGGCCAGAGGAACAAACACACTCCAATCTGGATAATTAGACTCTCATTTGGGAACATTTGTGCATGCAAGAGGAGTCATCAGCATTTTTGGTCTGTTTTCTAAAAAAAAAATTTATATAGCCTTAAAGCTAACAAACATGCATTAATTAAAGCCACAAAACTCTAATTTGAACTTCATGGAGGCATTTGCTAGTGTTTTGAAACTGCAAACAAGTTAATTTTACTTCATGCAGATGTATTCCATGTACCATCTGCCTCTGACTAGCAAGTGGGGAACCATGGTCGACGACTGTTAAATAAACTAACCTCAGGTCATTTCGTGGGGTCTTTAACTATTAAGTAGTTACAGCAAACACTACAGGCAAACATTGAAAACTCACCTAATCACCCTTTTATATGAAGGTCATTGACTGCAGTAAAGAACGGATGGCGACTTATGCTGGTAGTGTGTGTGCTCACCTCAAACTCAGCATGTTTGTGGATGTCCTCTGCTCTCTGGCGGCTCAGAATGAACTCGGCCTCATTAGCGACACGTACCAGATGGTCCTTCATGGTGTGGCTCAGCAGCCTGCACATCAAACACACACACTGAACATTAAGAGTTCGTACCTAATTCATATTTATCATGAGAACATGAGTTCAAACTTGATTCATGTGATTCTATAATAAGGCATGGCATGAATAAGCCACATACAGTTTATATAGTGCATAGTGCCCATTGACATCAAGGGGATAATGATTATGACTATAAAGAGAAAGTTTTAAAAATCATTCTAAAATTAACAGAATTTAACAGCAGTTGTGTTAACAGAGTCTACATTACAACTATAATGATATATCAGTAAATGATCAAAACCCACTAGAATAAAAAAAACATTCAAATATATTTGAGAAGTGAGACTCAAATATAAATAACATTTGTCCGCAAAAGTTGAATACTATAAGCACACTTTATAGTAACATTATCCCTTTTATCCACATTATCGTTTGTTGGTGTGGACGCTAATATAGTTAGCATTAAAGTTATATTTATAGTCATAACTCTTTTTGTAAGCAGGATTTTAATTGTATATAAAAACATTAAACTATTACTAGAAAAATCTGATTACAACATATACATCTAATGGGAATGTTTAAAATATATTACCATCAAAAACATGTGTATATGCATCTACAGTCATGACCCATCAATTACAAAAATTGTAAATAAATTCCAGTGTGCATAACTGGTATAATGATGTTCATGTATAATGGGGGAAATTGGTCTTAAAAGAGTTATCTTCCTTCTCTCTTAACTGTTTATCTGTGAAATCAATTCTACTAAACTTAATAACACAGTTGTTAGGGCATCAAAGTTTCAATAACACCCTAAACCAAGTCAAATACTTGTAAAACAAGCAGAAAATTACATTTAGCACGGCAGCTAAACCCACCCCCAATAAAAACCAACAATTGATTTGTAAATGATACGCGTCTAACAAGATATGGATGCGGGGGGGTTGGGAAGGTGACAGGCGTCACCCTGGCTCATGTTTCTACATATGTAAGAACAGCACTGCTTGGATAAACACACACACACACATACACACTTCTTATCACAGGGCATCTGATGATTACAAAGGCTGATCTGAGAACAGATTTTTCCTGCCTACTGCTACTGTTTGTAAACAATGCATCACATCATCATCAAACCATGAGAAGTTTAAAACTTGAAGCCTTCCTTCAAAAGGAATCTAAGAGCCCTGTTTGTGGATCAGCATTGCTCTTCCTGTCTACAGTGCCCTGGGTTAGCACAGACGGGGAGGAACCTGATCTTGAAACAGCATAGTTACACCCTGGGCAGATTTGTGAACAACACAAGCCATGGCCTAATAAAACATTCCCCTCGGGGACAGAGAGGAGTCTCTCAGCAGGTCAGGAGGCTCAGGCCTCTGCAAAGTGGAAGAATAACAGGCGGAGGGTGGAGGGATGAAACCCGAGCCTTGTGTGTCAGTGGCGGGCAGTGGGGGAGCGGACATGCCCAGGACTCTGCGGTGACCCTCTCCCACCCCTCTCACCTCAACTGCCATCAATAACATAAAGACTGCCCTTCATCTCAAACTGCCTTTCACTTTCTGTATCTAGTATTACATAGTTTATGATGTATGCTTACAGCCTAAAGAAGCATCATTGTATTATCTAATACTGTATTGCCACAGTACTCTTTAAATGTCAGGAATCAATAGGAAAAGCTCTGGTCCAGACTGAAGTTTATTCTGGCCAGGAACTGCTGACAGGAATAGAGAGATGTATTTTTTTTGCAAGTTTATCTAAAATCAATTATATACACGATTAAAAACTGATTTAAAAATTCCTTCAAAAATCTCCACAAACTTTAAAATTTTCCATTTAGATCTTTCTCAAATGCAGTTATTTTTATCAACAAAGTTGATAGTAAACACGACTTTGTCTTCCGGTAAATGGCTTAGCCCTGTAACTTGTGTAAAGTCAGTCAATCAAATCAGAGCTTGCCAGATCAAGAAAGCACTTTGCAGTTTTGATGGCGGTATGCATTAAACAAACACAGTCTGTGTGCAAGCCACCTCTGGCAAAAAAGATTCAGCACTGTGGCCAATTGACAACTGCTTCTAAATGTAAAGCACAATCCTTCTAAATGTAAAGCAGTAACATTATGCATTATGTTGATATCTAGCATTATGTTAATATCTCTATTGTCGCACACTTAAAAAAAAGGTTTAAAAAAAAAGATTGAGGTGAGAAAAGAGCCGTAAAAGGCAGTAACCAAGGTGGACATCTTCATAACCTAGATGCATTCATTAGCATTTCTGTACAGCTCATCAGCACTGCAGCATTCATTAACATGAATTTCCATTGCTAACATAGAAATGAGAGCCATCTGAAAGATCTAAGGGCATGAAATTGAAGACAGACCCCTCCAGCCCAAAGGGAGTCTGGGTAAAAGAGTGCAACAGATGAGGCATAAACCCATCTGAAAACAGCAAGATGCAAGAAAGATTTCCCAGGAGGTGCCAAGAAACTACGACACTACTGCTCTCTCTGAAACTCTCTGCACCACATGGGAACCCACGAGAGCAAGCCATGTTATTGACAGACGCCTTGAACTCCAGGTCACCCTGTTGATCCCCTTACCACCTTTCCGCATCATATTGATTTCCTCCAAAACGGGATCTGATCGTTGTAAGCCTGAAGATAATGAGAAGGTTGCTAACAAAGGGTCAGAGGACTGGATTAGATAATTACCTGCCCTCATTCACAAGCTCAATGAAAGCCAAGCCTGCGTTCTTCTGGATAGAATTCTGCCACTCCTGTGGAGAGAAATGAAACAGAGTTTACATTTAGATTATAGAGAGATAATAAAAGTAAGCTTGCATTTCTAGATATGATCGTTGGACATATTCTTTGATAAAGGAAGAATCCATATCCATGTTGTCCTCCACAGTAGTTAGAGGTGTAACCAAAAGGTTTATTATCATTATCAAACTCTATTCAGTGGAACAGCGCACAGGAGAAAGAAAGGAAAGAGGGAAACCAAATCGGGCCTATAGCATGCATACATCATACACTCAGTGTCTTAGACTGCATTTCCTCAAGAGCGCTTCTCACAAACTTTAACAGGTCTCACTCAGTTATTGTAAAAGGTGTTTGTGTAAACAACTCCAGAAACCACAGCTTTCAATGATATTTAAGAGTCTAAGAGCGAGACCCGATCATTGACGTTTTTCACAGCTGCACCAACATTTCAACACTTCTCTGTGATCGTCTGAAGAATAATAACAACCAGGTCACGAATATGTACAAAGTCAGGGGCGCTGGTGTATTCTCGGGGGTTCCTTTTACAGAGCGCCTGTATCGTTGAGAGAGAAGCGTAAGTTCAGGCCCTAATGTCTCATTTATTTCAGCCAGCAGAGAGAACTAGCAGGTCGAGTGCTACATGAGCAAGGGGTTCGAACGATGGTGATTTATTTCTAATCCCTTGCTCATTCTTGGGGTCATAAATGAAAATGGAAAAAAGTGGTGAACGCACTTGCTTATTAAGAGGGAAATATTTCACCATCCTCTGGGAGAAGAGAAATAGAGAGGTGTAACTAGAACTAAAATAAACAATGTTTAACTATGTTAACACTGCAAGATGTGAGCACGTGTGTGAGTTTATGTCTGCCAGGGCCTATCGTTCACTCTTATTGCCGCTAATTCCCAAACTACATGTGGAATCTCCGGGATAACATACTTGAGGAACCATATTCAAATAAATCTTACATGACCCTACAGATAAGCAAATATACTAACGACTGCGTATGATTACTTACTACTCGACATTCTTTTATGAAACCATGAATTTTATTTCATCATCTCAACAGTGCTAATTCATGAAATATGTTTATATTTGACATTTTATGCGTTTGGCAGACTTTTTTTCCAAAGCAACTCTCAATGCAGTGAAGATATACAATTTTTTAAGTTTGTATGTTTTTTGGGAATTGAACCCATGGCCATGACTTTGACAGCACCATCTCTACAAAATACGCTACAGGAACGCCTTAAAACTTTGCCATTTTTAAACCAATAACTGTTTAAATGACTGTTGAATATATTTCCTGTTTAAACACTCCCCTTCTACTTATTCTATCTTCTATTGGTCGGGCAAACTCACATTATTGGTTGAGCTAATGTTGTTGTGTTGGTCTGGTTGGGATCCTCAAACAAACAGAGTAATGTTTTGCTTGCACCACAAAGTCACTGTTTATGCCTTTAGGATAAATCAACTGACAAATAGCTTATTGACACCATATTAAACTGTAATGGGAAAATTTAAATTACAAAATTATGCACATTACTTTAAGCAGATAGCATTGACGGGCTCTGTTAGTACACAGCTTGCTATGCTAAATGATGTAGTAATGGATTGAAAATATAAAGGTGGAGGGAATTTTGTATGAATGGAGGGATGATGTTGAGGTGGGAATAGAATGACAGATCTTACAGAAATCTAATTTACAGTAACTGCTTACTAGCACATATGCTTAGATACACTGAAGATAACACTTCAGAGGCCGTCATCAACACAGATACATTTTAGCTACAAGGATAAATTAAGGTTCAATGGGTGTGAAAAGAGCATTATTCTTTAATTAAAGGAAGCGATGACCCCAATCAAACAGCCTTAACGATCAGCGCCGTGCGCTGGGGACAAGGTTGACGGTTATTGGATTTCAACCAGTCATTGTGATTGGCCCTGATAGGGTTTTATGGTATCCAGTGCTGTTTCCATCCTGACCTGATGAGAGGATACAGGCAGCCATTTGTGACCTTTCAACTCTGACCCCGACCAAGGAGAGGTGCTTCTACAATCCAGAAACCTCTGCCCCGGTCCCATCGCTATGGAAACCACTCACTCCGATCTACTCATGTCATCAAAACCGGGAGTGTGTCCCAAGATAGGATGTGACTTTTATCAGCCATGCAAACAGCAGCTAGGAAAGTTTGCATCGTAAAGATAAACTCATAACGATAACCACAATGATTGCTGCCGCCCTGAATCTGTCGCACACTTACGGTTTTATCGAAGACATTTATAATTGAGTCGTTTTCTTCAAGCCTCAATAAAACAACAAAGAGCAGCATAGTGGGAACACTTGCTGGAGGTCAGAACTATCCAAACTCGCCTGCAATGTCAATTTTACTTTTATTGATGTTCAGGTTTATAGACACGAGCTCTCAGAATCAGCAGCTCTGGTATCTTGGATGTGCACACATACATGTAACTTAAAATATATTACATGCAATGAAATTTTTTTTAGCATTACGTGGCTAGTTTACTGCATAGTAATAGTGGCGACTATTACTATAGTGGCAGTGCAATGTGTAAGCGTATGTACTTATTACTATGAACGAATTTGCAAACAAAATCAGTATTTATATTGTGTGGCCTATAATAACAAAGCATATTCCAAAGCATAATAATTAAATAAAGGCAAAAATACTTTCCTTCTAAGAACACAACAAATATTATATATATTCTTTGTAACCTATCCAACAAGCCAATCTTTTGTTTAGTTTTGCGATTATAATTACCGTGGCCCTTTATTCTTAATTACTGCTGATTAAGAGAACGCAATTACCCTCAAACTAAAACACAACTGAAATAACGCAGACCTACAACGCGAGGCAGCACAAGGAAATGTGCGCAGCGTTTGGCTTTCTTCACTGAAAATAAACAAGTCGCTTGCCAGTTTCCAACCCATCAGTTATAATCACATGTATTTGTTTGTTTTGTGCAGGCTGGGGGATTGAGGCTCAGATGAAACGAAAAAATGATCCGTCACACAGAAGAGCACAGTCTCAGATCATAACGAGCGGGAGAAGTTTACGTTACGGCTTGTCCGCGAGCACTAGGCGATTTACGGCAGAAAAGTGGCTACTGTAGAGCTTTGATCAAGAGATTCTGGTTTTGAAATGTCAGGGTAGTGTTACTCACAAGGAAGACAGTCAATGTATTTCAAACTGAGAAAAAACATTTCACTTTCTAAACAGACAAAAACATTCGCTAGTGCATACTAAGGCTCTCGCCCTAAACTATAAAGCATATAGGCTCAGCAATAAGAATAAACCCAATGGGCTACTAGTTGACTTTTTGGCAACCCTAATCCTACTGGGCCAGAGCTGTGTTGTCAATATTCCCTACATTTACAATATCACGCACATGCTTTTTTAAACCTTGACTAAAGTAAATAATGAGTTCTCTGTGACTATGCAGTTGCTGCTATTAATAGTTAATAACTAATAGTTATTATTAATAGTTCCAAAGTTATGTTCTGGGCACAGGGCTCATAGATTAAGTTTTGTTCAAAAAACATTGGATTTATCAAAAGTATTTTTACTTATTTTTACTAACCTAATTAATTATGGGGCAGCCGTGGCCTAATGGTTAGAGAGTTGGACTTTTAACCCAAAGGTTGCAGGTTCGAGTCTCAGATCCGGCAGGGATTGTAGGTGGAGATTGTGAATTACCAGCACTCTCTCCACCCTCAATACCACGACTGAGGTG